>VDFB02137238.1:0-64738 GCA_007258455.2 Sequoia sempervirens | reverse complement strand
TATATTGTATATTATATATTAAATTATAAACTTTATTGCATTTTTTAAATCATATATTATAAATTGTATAACATTTTTGCAACTCTATATAGAACATATCGGATATCAGATTCAAATCAAATATCCGATCCAAATTGGATATTTGATTTGAATCAGATATCCTATATTTCTGACACAAAATTAATGCCTAGGGACTAGGCTCAAGCTTGCTTTGGATTTTAGTTCAGACCTACCAATCCTAAGAAGTCAACACAAAAAACGTGTTTAACAACTTACCTTGCTTTTCCAAACTTTGTGTATATAGCCGATGACTTTTTTTTACCCAAAATTTATGAAACGAAAAGGGTTTGTAAAAGAGCTTCTCAGCTTTCAGCCAATATAAATTATACTTTAGTTTGAATCTAATAAATAATTATTATTCATTTTCTATTACAATTACGACTAAAGTCGTGATTGATAGCCTAATTGAAAAAAATATAACTTTCAAATGGTATCACATTTTTTGAATCCAAAACATGTGTCACATTGTATGCTTCGCATAATATAGGATTAAAAAAAATATTCGGATTTCATGAAGTTTTGACTAAGTTAACGTGGTCAGACATTTGATTTTTTATATTTTTTAAAAGTTGTAATTAAAAATTCATAATTAATTATTTACTTGGAAAAAAATATAAACAAATATGCATCACATTTGAACATGAGTTCTCTACTTATATCTAAAATCTTATAAAAAAATATTATGATTTTATTATGGTTAGGGTGGTCAGACATACACCTACTTATTTTTTCCTTGAAATTTAAGTACTACTCCATTGAAATTTCAAATTTTCACCAAATAGATTTTATTTAAGAAAAATAAACCTAGTAGTTTAGAAACTACATTCAATTTTCCACATATTCTGTTCTTACATATTTTTGAAATAATATAGATAAATTATTCAAATTTTTATGTCAGGTTGCATAACTCTGATTTTTCTAAATTTTCATTGCCACTTAAGGACCTATTTTTTCCATGATGATCTTGCACATACCTGAGTCTAATAATTACATCTTTGAATGTTTATGCAAGTCATAAAATTTAACAGTGCCAAATAATTAGAGGTACAACCAAAAGGAGGATACATACATCATTTACATCTTGACTCCATTACACAATAGGATAAGACATTGATCAAGTTTAATACAACACTTCACAAAATTTCACATGTATACATATCCAACTTTCAGTTCTAGAATTAGCAATAGGAGTAGTAGTTAGTCTCAATATTCAAGCTAACTCAAAACCCCCATGCTATATTGGAGTAGATAGGGAAAGGATGATTTAATTTCCATAAATTAATTATGCTTAATATATAATTATAGGAGATAATATTCATTAAGTGATTAAGCCACACCCACCTAGGCCTAGCAAGGCTTGAAGAGTAGGGAATTCTAACCATATTTTTTAATTTCATTCGTTGGCCAACATTGCTAAAATTTATCATAGAACTTGGCATACTCTTATGGTTTGCAATCTACAATTTTGGGAACCAATAGATTGGTGACTGTGCTAGGGACTAACCTAGAATTTCTAATTGAAGACTATTCATGATAGAGTCATTGAAGATTTGGATTGTGTAAATTGCATTCTGTATCCAAAATACACAACAAATTGGTATCTAAACTGGTAAGAAGGATCCATGAAGATCAAATTTATTCCTCTTTGAAAGAGGTGGTGAATCTGTTAAAAAATAATATGATGAAGAATGCAAGGAAATATTTGAACAACATCACTTCTATTGAGAAAAAGGTGTCTCAAACTTACTAGTTAAGGCTCTCTGAAATCAGGAAAATACTTCTAAATATGTGACATAGCCTTCTACACCGTAGTACCACATAGGTCTAAATGAAGGCTGGTGGGTTGGTGGTAAATGTTCACATAGTTTCTACCCACCACCCTGCAGTAGTTGATTTATGAGCTTGTAGTATTGCAAGGAATAGTTGTTATCCATCACCCTGCAGAAAGTCATTCATGAGGCTTGCAGTAGTGTGGGAGTAGTCATATCCCACCATCTCATGACAACTAGATGAGGAGGTTGGCGGTATGGTGATCTATACTAGCCCACAAACCCATGACAACGCGTGAGGAGGCTGGTAGTATGGTGGTACAGAGACCCAAAACCCCACAATAGTCAGGTGAAGGGGATTGTGGTATAGTGGTGTTGTGTGGTATAATGGTAACTAGAGGTGTGGTGAAGGTTAAGTGCAATACCATGACTATTCAAGTTGGTCTTGGTAGTATTACGATAAGGATGGTTAAGTTCATTTGTGATTGTTCGGTTGGTGGGGAATTTGGAATGATGGTTTTCTTGTAACACTTGAGGAGTACGTATGTAATGTCGTAGTGCATTGGAATAGAGAGAAGAGATGAGGCGAGATTGAATCTAGAAGGGTTATGCTAGCGGATTTTATCTAGATGGAATAGGATGTAAATCTCCATGTAGAGGCTTAGAGCCTACAATTGTATTGTAACTATATATTTGGTTGGTGGACAATACAATGGATCTATTCTTTTGGAGTGTGGGGTTTTTTACCTGAAAGGGTTTTCCCTACATAAATATTTTTTTTTATTCCTTTTGTTTCATATTACATGTTTAATAATTCTATTTGTACAATTTTTTTATTGCATGTTGAATCTGGTTGGTCTTGTGTGATTTTAAATTTCATGAACTTTCCTCTAAGGATTAATGGTGGGAAATGAGTTGTCTGATTCCACTTTATGGCATAGTAGTACATGTTTTTGAGGCTTTCTAAAGAAATGCATGTTACTAAAGACACTTACTATTCTTGGATGCTCTTTCTGAGATGAATCAAATTTCCCTTCAAATGGTATCAGAGTTGGTGTTTTTGGTTCTGGGTATTCCTCATGTGCGGATTTCTTAGTCTAGAATGCTTGATGAAATTTGAACGAATTGACTAAAGATTGATCCTTTGGTGAGTGGAAGTTGTTTTCTTTTTTTAGCTTTTGGAGAAAACACACAACTTGAAGGATGGTGAAGATGGAGAAAAAGAGTTGGCCATATTGAAATGATGTGATTTGAAGCTCATAGTTGACAACGGAATTATTCTGATGCACAGGGTGGGATTTTTAGCTTTATGGTTTTGTTGCAGCAAAGCTTTTATATTTGGTGTCTGTGTGAGAGGCTCCCTAATGATATGGAGAAGCTTGGGTATTTTTTTAGCTATGGAGTAATGTGCTTATGTTGGGTGTTTTTTCCTATTATTGAAGGCATTGCTTTTGTTACCCCGATTGTATGTAGGCTATGGAGTTGATCATTGGATGATCTGGAAGATTTTGCAATAACTTTTTTCCCTCAAATGCATGTGCATGTTGGTGGCTGGGGAGTTGGCCTAAAATGGACCTGAAGTTCCAAAACTTCTTTTTCCATTAATGGATGATTTGTACTTGCATGGCTCAGATTCATGTTCCTTGGATCTAAGGGTTTTATAGATTTTCCTAAAAGATCTATGGTTATGCTCATATATGATAATCCACTATTTCGATTTAATCGATATGGTGTTTTCTATTTCATATTTTTGATTCTTCTAGTTTTGAAGTGGGTGTGGATGCGTATGTGTTTTTTCAAACATAGTGGTTTTGTAGGTTTTACAAGATTAAGAAAAAAACTTGTGGTTTTGTGGAGTTGCAGTTAAGCTATTTTCTAGACCCTGGCTTTTGGGGTGTTACTAGATGAGATAGTTGTAATTTTGCATGCATTCTTTGTGCATGGTGTGACAATGTGAGATGCTTTCTCTACATGGGAGTGTTGATATATGATTAGTCACTCAACATTTCTTTGGAAATGCTTGGTGGGTTCTTAGACTATGGTGTTCGGGTTGTGGACCTGTTTGGAAAATTGGATTTGTGTAGATCTGGTGCTTGAGTCATGTTGTCTACATGATTATTCTCTTTGAGATCTCAATTTTCCAATTTCTAGTGTGATAGTGGGTTTGCATTTATATTGATTGGATATATGGATTGTGCATTGTTGTGGGATATCTTTACCTACATGTTTGTTGTGGGAAAACTCTGAAGTGGATTGTTTATATCCATGAGGTTTGATTTTGTGATGATGTAGACTTGTTAGTTATTCTTGTTTGTGGTCACTTATGTATTGGTGTGGTTTCTTTGAGATGCGAGGATGGATGATACAAGAGTACCTGGATAGTTAGTGTTGTGGACTTGTAGCATGTATATCATGATTTCATGAATAGCTTGGATACACAACTTGATGTAAATTTTTGGCAGTGAAGGTATTTTTGTTTGGTTTTGAGATCTTGGTACCACTTGGTATTGTTGTCAGATGGAGATGTTGATGTGTGGAATTAGAGGATTTTCAGATTAGCATATGTTTGGTCTTGATGCTTGGATAGCTCACTTGTCATGGTTTAGTGGGAGCTCTAGCAATGACTTGGTCATGATGCCTGGAGATCTCGATTGTCACAGTTTAGTGGGAGCTTTAGTAGTGACTATGAATGAATGATCTTATGTAGTGTTGTAGATGTTACTAGGAGGAGCTCTTAGATCATGTTGTTGTAGAAGGGTTCTTTCACACTTGCATGGAAACTATTTGAAGATACATATGTAGCATCTTGGAGCCATGGACGATTCTTGTGGTCTTTGGGTTGAGGTGTTGGTGGTGCTTGACAGGTGCTCATGGATACATGGAGAATGACGTGAAGTTGTATTTCTCTTGAGATGAGAGAAGTGTTGTTGAGATGGTTACTCTTGATGAGACCTCAACAGAAAGTCCGAGGAGCCTACACCTTTGGTGGATGTGAATTCAATAAAGACCTATAAGGAGATTTCTCTTGGAGGAGTCATGTTGGTCTACATATATTGGAGGAGCATTCTCATTCCCACTCTTGGTATACTAAATGAATTATCACTTGAGAGGTAATATGCATTGTTCTCTTGGGTGCTTTATGCTTTCTTTTATAGACATGGATCTTGAGCTACTATTAGATGGATTATGGAGGATTCATTGTGAGAGATGAATATCATGGTTATCTTATTGGGATTGCATTTTCATTTATGATGACTATATGGGATGGTAGTGGGCTGATTTCTTGAGATGGGAAATGGAATAGTTTGATCTTCTTTGAGAAGTTTACATCCATGTAGATACATGATGCATATGTTATGTTTGATCTCTTGAGATTAATGGGTTTGGATGTTATAGCTTTTATATTGGTGTTGTGAAGGAGATCTTACTAGACACAGTTGGCATTTAGATGTGTATGTAGAAGGGCATGCTACATGTTTATGGCTTTGAAATTTTTCTATTTAGTCTGGTTCTTCTCCCTATATGTTTAGATTCATATGACTTTAGATTTAAGATTTCTATGTGGAGCTATGATGATCACTATTTTGTGGTCATGTGTTGTCACTTGGGTGATGACATGGAGGTTCTTGTATCTTTTTCTCATCAAATTTCTTCACTTGAGACCCCACTTGTATTCCCACCTTCAAATCCTTGTTGAGATAATGAAAAGTGAGGGTATGTGTAGAATCATGATGGGCCAAAAAGTGGCAAAATGATGGGTATGTGGCTGACGACTATTTTTTTATCTAAAGTTGATGAAAGGAAAAAGGTTTTTAAAGGAGATTCTCAGCTTTCCAATGATATAAAGTATGCTTTACTTTGAATTTAATAAGTAATTATTATTCATTTTCTATTCAAATTACAACTAAAGTCTTGATTGATAGGCTGATTGAAAAATATCTATAGCTTTCAAATGGTGTCACATTTTCTGAATCCAAAACATGTGTCATATTCTATGCTTTGCATACTATAGGATTAAAAAAAGAAAAATTGAATTTAATAAAGTTTTGACCAAGTTAAGGTGGTCAGACATACAAGTTTTTATGTTTTTTAAAAACTTGTAATAAAAAATTCATAATTAATTATTTACTTGGAAAAAAATTACAAAAAAATATGCATCACATCGGGGCATGAGTCCTCTACTTATATCTAAAATCTTATAAAAAAATATTATTATTTTATTATGGTTAGGGTGGTCGCATTGCATTAATCTACTTATTTTTTCCCAAAATTTCTATACCATCAGCATTGAAATTTCAAATTTTCACCAAATAGATTTTTATTTTTAACAAACCTAGTAGTTTAAAAACTACATTCAATTTTCTATAGATTCTGTTATTCTTACATATTTTTGAAATAATATAGATAACTTATTCAAATTTTTATTTCAAGTTGCCTAATTCTGATTTTTCTAATTTTTTTGCCACTTAAGGGCCTGTTATTTCCATAATGATCCTGTACATACCCGTGATGCAATTCACACTTTCATGGCCTTCAAAATCAAGAATATACTATATTAATGGTGCAAAATCAAGAATATACTCTATTAATGGTGAAATATGACTTGCACAAGTGAAGGGAGAAATCTATCAGTTAGCAATTTAGGATTAAATTCTAGCCATCAATCTAATTTTTTTTAAATAAGATTGATGACTATCGCATGCCCTTCATATATCACTTTTTTCCTTAAAGATTTTAGGCATCAAACTGTGATGTGAAGGAAGTATACGATGAACTGAAATGTTCCCATATATAGCCACTTGCCACCAACTTCATCTTAATGGCTATCGCATATCGCCTTTAGTCCTTGGCTAAATGAATTGTAATTGTGATGTTTGCATTGCAGCGATGCAATCAGAATATGACACATCCATCCCACCTTCGTCCTTCACATATTGCAGAAGATTCCTGAGTCCAATAAGTTAAAACAGTGATCTAAAGGCAACATGTGATGCACTGAGAAAGAGACACTTTGGAAAAGTATCCTTTCTGCATATTCCATTTTATTTTCCTTCTGTCCTTATTCTCATCGCATATCGCATATTGGTTGTGGACTCATGAGTTCACAAGAGCGATACAAAGAAACACAGTGATGGAAAAGGATCTAGCCAAGTTGCAGAATCTTGACCGATGGTGCATATCTCATAAAACATTAGGCAACCAAGACTTACATTTTTTTATGCAAGGAGGTGTTGTGATGAAGGAAGATTTAGACATGTGCACATGATAGAAGATCAATGGGGCTAGTTCACATCGCATTTATGGAGTTATAAGGAAATGACGGAATTGCGAAGTGAAGGAAACATGCAATGTAAAAGGAGCTATGTCACATATCACAATTAGGAGACCAATAGTAAAGCAATGAATTATGATTCATGAAAAGCCAATGATGGAAGAACAACTTAAGGGAAGCAATTTTGTATGTGCTAAATAAGTTGTTTTAGAGATGGGGACTCCACTAGGTAACATGAATGAAAAATACTTGGCAAAGCTTAAGTCTCAAACGAAATATAGGACATGAATTTCAAATATTTTGAGAAGGTGATATATTTTCAAAAGGACTTAACTTGGGAAATATTAGAACACCTCAGAAAAAGGAAATTTTGAAAGAAAATTTTGAAAGATTATCAAGGCAAACATGACCAATCAACACATGAACCTAAGGACTCAACCGATGACTTAACTGATTGGAAACTGACTCAACAAGTCAACCATGAAATAGACCAAAAGCAATAAAGGTATAGCGAATTAAGTTTTTCTTTTGAAGGGATGATAAACCATAGGAATTTTTTGATAAACCCTAACCATGGAAAGAAAAATGAAGTTAAGAAAATATGAAATGTATATTTGGGAACCACAAATTTTTTTAGTGGTCCTATCAATGTTGTTTCAGGATATATTGTTCCCACATCAACAACACTCTAATCATCATCATCGAGATTTATCCTTTGCAATCCTTGTGTTTCTTTAGCATATATCATTCCAACATAAACAACACTCCAATAATCAATATCATGATGTATCCTTCCCAATCCTTGTGTTGTTTCAAGATAAATTATTCCCAAATCAACAACACTCCATCTATCATCAATCAAGCTTGGATTTTCAGCATGACCTGAGCAACAACATATTTTTCCTTGAGTCCTTTTATCCATCCTTTATTGCTTATCATCCCCCTCTTGACATTATCTCTTCCTCCTCCCATCATACTATTTTTTCATCATCTTGCATCATCTTCCTCACTTGCAATAGCTTCCCTAATCTAACCATCTTCTTCTAGGTGCTACGTTTTAATCTTCTTTGAAATGTTGCTACTACGTAACACTATCTCAAAGAGGGGAAAAATGTAGACACCTAAATTGACCATATTTAGTTAATTTATCCCTATTTTGTCTAATTCCCCATAATTTATATTAACTAAACAATATTCTATTATTTAATTAATATTCTCTATATTACTTCTAGTATCCCTATATCCTAGTCTAAAGTAAATAATTACTTTTAATTATTTACCATATCTCATTCATCCATTAAATTGAATACATACCATTATATATTTAATTTAATTCCCAAATACCCTTTCTTCCAAATATGAATTAAATATAGTTATTTAATTCCTATTCTCCCACTTTCCCTCCAATCCTAATATTAACCAATCACCTAAAATACCCTACTAAGAATTTTCACACTTAATATCTCATTAAGTGGGTCAACCCTCTCATCACAGCAAGTACATATCCCTTTGTAAATGTGACATGGGCTTGGTATGTTTTCACATGGGCCTTGTACTCTCAAAGGCATAATATCCCTCTCAAGTACTCTCCTTGCACCACTTGGCACAATCTTGAGGCTTAAGAGATCACCTCTCATCCCAACCCTTGATCTCCATCAAACACTATTAACCCTTCATCTATTTTAACCCCAATCATATATATCCAACCCTTAGCAATTTATCAAAGATCACACTCATTTTCATTGGAGCATCGTTATGCTACCGAAATTTCTATTGAGCATACCTCTAAATCGACAATTGTGGGAAAATCTACTCAACAAGATTCTTGTTACGTTGGTTTGATCTTTCTTAGCCTTATCTTGAGTTTTGTTTTATTATTTGTGTTTGTTTTATTTTTATTGCTTAGATCATTCACATAGAAGTGGCTACACATAAAATGAATGAGAAAGATGAATATTTTAAATGACATAGAAAATAATTAAATATAGAAAGAGGGAGAGAGAGAGATACAATTTTAATGACATAAAAATACTTAAATAGAGGAAGAAGGATATAGATAAAATTTTAATGATATAGGAAATATTTAAATAGAGGAAGAGGAAGGGAGGGTGATTGGGTTGTAGGATGGGGAGAGAGAGTGAGAGAGACAAAGAGAGATGAATCTTTAAACATATTGGTGCTAACAAATGATCATATTTTTATTAATATAAATAATGAAAATAATCTCAAGTTTAAAGTGAGCATTAAAAATATAATTAAATATTGGGGATGACTGCACAGTGCAATGAAAAGTTGCAAGCAACAACTTCCCTATTGTCTTGAGTTTGAATCCCACTAGTGGAAGGTGGGATGAACTATTTTTGGCCTGAGAATGAAGGGAACATTGGACTATGCATGAATGACAGAGGAATGCTTGTGCAAGGGTGGCAGTGATCGACACATAGAGGGGATTGGTGGTGTGTGCTATTGTGGGGTTTGGGAGTTGGAGGGATTTCAAATAGAGGATTGGTGCTAGGTTCTGCAAGGAGCTTGGTGGGAATGTAGGAAGGCGAAGCTGATAGGAGGATTGGCGTCGGGTCCTGTAGGGAGCTTGGGAGGAATGTAGGTAGGTGAAGCTGACATGAGGAATGACGTCGGGTCCTACTGGGAGCTTGGCGGGAATGGAGATAGGCGCAACAGATGGAGGAATGACATCAGATCCTCCAAGGAGCTTCGCAAGAATGCAAGAAGGCATAGGAATATGAATGGCAGGGATGAGGTCCCTCAAATGTGGCCTCATTGGTTCATAGCTCCAGTCAAAAGCAATGGGTGTTTCCCCTTGCAATGATTTACCAAGAAAAAAATATATAATTAAATATTTATGATCAGTTTCAATAATAATTAACATTAAGCCTTATTATCCAAACCACTCAAACAAGTTAAACCATTTAAACCATGAATACATAAAATATATTTATATATATTGATACTAATAAGGCCATGAAGGTATACATATTCTCATTGAGTTTTATATAGTGTAAAAAGCCCTATAATTTACCATATAGGCACTCAATAAGTGTCTTAAAAAAGTTGAATAGGTATAGAATGTTGAACACCAAGAATACTAAGAGGGGGGGTGAATCAGTATTCTATCAAACTGTTGAACACAACTTATCCAATCGCCAAAAAATATTAACAAAAATAAGGAATGAAATCATAAAAAATCCACAATATCACATGACACATGAACACCAATATTTTTATGTGGAAAATCCAAAAAGGGAAAAACCACGGTGAGGATTAGCTCACAATATATTATATCCATATATAATATATTACAGGGGCTCACTGCCAAGATGCACTGTCCATAAATAGGGCTCACAACCAGAATTAGATAAAAAAAAAAGATGGCTACTTAGCCAAAATGTGAACTAATAAAAGATACACCTTCCTTGTGCTGAATTTCAATTCCTTTGAAGCTCTGAATACAAAATACTACTCTACTTAGTAGTCACTCAATAATTCAGCTCTTATTTTGATCTCACACCTCTAAATTCACATGTGCACATAATATGAGACCTTTTACACCTAATGTTCCACTTATACTCTCTCATCCATCACCACAACTCAAATTTTTCTCACATACATACCCAATTACATATGCATACATCAATTAGGTCGACTTAATTAGATGTGCCCAAAAGCAATTCAAAATAGCTTTGTCAACTCCACCCATGTTTCAAAAGCTTCTTCATGCTCAAATCAAATGTGTAATACATAATTTAGGTCAGCATGGACCTAAAATAGATCCTAAAAACATTTGCATTATATATTTAATCTTCACAATCCATATCATGTATTAGGCTGGCCAAGAATTGGACTTAATCAAAAAAACTTTCAATCATACATACACTTCTCCTTGCCTGCGACTTAAAAACTTGATCCTTCTTTAAATTCACACTTAGCCAATGTTAGTAAGTCTACCTTTAGAAATGTTAAAAAAAGCATTCTTTTCAAAAAAATGCAGAATCTCCTACACTAACATCCTGAATACAAAAATGACTATGATACACATAGCTAAACTTTGTCAATGATATTTTCCAGACTATTCCATAAAACATACCTGAATCTTGATTTTATCTTAATATGATAGACTTAAAATCATTGTTAAAAGTGTAGAGCTAGGTCTTTTAGTGGAGAGGAGTGCAAACCCAAAAATTGACACACTGTACCACAAAACAATCAGTAGAAGTACTTAGCTAATTTCATGTACAACCATATTTAGTAGACTAGCTTATTCTATACACATATCTTCAGTAGCACTTCCAAATCATACTAGGCTGATCATAACAAAGTTGACATCAATGAAAAAACTAGATCAAATAGTATTATACAATTCATGCTCATGTTGCAAACTCTCCAAAACTTTTAGCAATCTCCCCCTTTGTCATTGATAGCAACATGCATAATAAGAATTACCATCACTCCCCTAAATTCTATTTTCTCTCCCCCTTTGAAATCAATGGCAAAGAGTGCGCCAAAAATTCATAAGCTCCCCTTAGGAGGTCAACCCAAATTTTTTTTCCTTATATATGCCAAAATCTAAAAAACTTGTTAAATCATGATAAATAGTTAACCCAACGATGCAAAAAATTGAAGCTTTTTAAAAGTTTCTTTCCACTCTAACTTTCCTTCTTCCCAATATTTATTTGATGCAATAACTCTCTTGTATAGAAGTTTGAGTTTCATTAGAGTTTCTTCTCCTTCTTCTAGAGTACTAGGATCAAGGTTTATCTCTGAGAGCTTGTTAGTACTACTAAGATCACTTGAGACCGATATATACTTTATGTTTACTATGTCCCTTAACTTTATAATTTTCTTGATCATTTCATTTCTTTGACTCTCTAGGGTGAAGAATTTTTCATGAAACTCCATTATAGATATCCAAGTTTGATCATCCTTTTTTTTCACTAGATCATAAGAATATGCAATAGTGTTTATCTAAGTCTCAATTGCACTCATTTCATCCTTTATACTTCAAGTAAGTTTTGGCCATTTCATGTAGTATGACAGTAAATTCCTTGCTTCTTTTGCATAGTATTTCACTTCTCTCAAGCATTTTGTAACCTTTTGATGTTCTTTTGTACATTTTCTTGAGATATTCACCAAATTCTTTCTTACAAGCAATGTCTTAATTTCAGCTTCTATTTGACTTTTCAATCTAGAGACATATTCTTTAAAGGATTTGACCAAGAGATTGAGATTTTCTATAGAAGATAATGAATTATTAACACTTGCACTAGGGATTACCTCTTGTAGCGATTTTATTGCTTCATCCAAACTTTGTACATTAGTATTCCTAACACTGATCTCATGCTCATGTTGAACATCATGAACTCTTTCAATAACAACAATTTCTTGTTTGATTCTACCAACAACCAAGGGACTATCTACGACTTTTCTCTTTTTACCAGCTCTCCTAGACCTACCAGAGGCCTCTACATTCACCTCTATTCTACTAGTATTTTTCAAGACTCATTAGAAGGGATTTTGCATAGCTAACTATTTCATTTTCTGACACTTCATAATCCAATTCTAAGATCCAAATGGTTCTAGGTTTAATGGCTTCAATAAAAAAATCAATAGAGATAAGAAAGGTAATGTCTTTTGAATATCTTTTCACCACTTCTCTAGGAATCCTAATTCTCTTATTCATCCTCTTTTATAATACTTCAAAGAATTTTGCAATAACATCTTGTTTAGCATCCATACTTCCAAGGTTTTTCATGTACTTTTCTATTTGATGTGCAATTGGTTCAATATTTATCCACTTTACTTGTCCAACCACTGATGCTTCTTTCAAGAAGTAAACCAATAGGTAAATTACTAGGGTTCCATATAGGAATGTACACTTTTACTTTTTCTTAGTGTCTCTTAGGTTCTTCGTTAATTGTTGTCAAAGGAACTCACAAAGGTCGTAGTCAGCATTTCTTTCAATCATATCAAGGGTCATATGAACTACAATAGGAGGGACAAAGCTTACACTGTTTGACCAGTAAATTTTTTGACCAATAAGCACAACTACAAATCTAACTATTGGGTTTGTAATAGAGTTCACTATGAATTCATTTTGATCAAGAGTAGCACCTATTTTCTCCATTATATCCTTTGTATTGACTATATTCTGATCAAGAACTGGTCTGGTGGACCATAAACTGGTTACATCCCTAATTGCTTCCTTTGCTATTGAGTGAGGGTCATCAATCCATATGGATTGGTCGTGACTTCTACTCAATACCATTCTTACGTACTTCTCTTAATTTTCAAAATTTGGAAACTTTTGCTAAACATCCAACCTCTTTTCACTTAGGGTTTTGTACTTAGGTAAATTAGGGCATAATCATCTTCTCCCAACTCATTTTTTGATAGAATTGATAACCTACTAGATGATACTTCTTCAATTTCCCCATGAATATATGCTTTAATATCTTCAGTAGCTATAACCCCAATAAGAGTGCAAGAGAATGCACCCAAGGGATCATCCAAGAATACTTTAGTAGAATTCCTCTTAAGCACTAGTTGTGGTCTTTTTGAATTGTCTACTACTTTTGGTAATTCTATTATATTTAAATTTATTTTAGAGAATTATCTTGGAAGAGAAAAGAATGTGTAGAATTTGTAAAAATGCCTCTTAAATAGCTCAACAAAACAGGGTCTTGATGCTCAGCTTCTGGATGATGTAGCATCAAACCCTTCCACACTTATTTCTTCTTCATCTCTTCTTTGAATGCCTTTGGATAAATGATTTTTCCTTCACACATACCTATTTAACTCTCCAATTTCAGCTAACCCCTACAATAAATGCTTTAGACTAAAAAGATGATGTTCCAAATAAAATGTGTGCACAAACATCTTTTCATGCTCTACAAATTACCACATTGCAATATTTTCTTCCACAACTTTCTTCTATAGCTTCCAAAATTCCTCTTCCATGATATATCTTCATGCCATATCTTGACACCTCATATTTCTAGGGGTCTATTAGAATTTTTTTTATTTCTCCCCCTAAGCTCATTCCTAGGGGTGAGTGTAGGTTCACGGGGGTCCAAAAAGTGGCTAACAACTTTTTCTTTATACGAATTTAATGAAACAAAAAGGGTTTATTGAGAAAATTGTCAACTTTCAAAAAATATAAGATATGCCTTATTTGGAATTAGATAGATTATTATTATTGATTTTCTACATACTTTGTGACTAAGTTATGATTGATAGGTTGATTGAAAAATATCTATAACTCTTAAAGAATTTCACATTTTTTGAATCCAAAAAATGCAACACTTTCTATGCTTCCCATACTATAGGATAAAAAAAAGAAAAATTAAATTTCATAAACTTTTGACCAAGTTATGGTCGTCAAACAAACAAGTTTTAATATTTTTAAATTATTTTAATAAAAAATTCATAACCAATTATTTACTTGCAAAAATATTACAAAAAAAATGCAGCACATTGGGGCATGTGTCCTCTACTTATATTGAAACTTTCAAATTTTTATTTTTTTTTTCTTGTATTTAGGTTGGCCAGACATACACTTGCTTTTTATTTTTTCTTGAAAATTTAGTACTACTACATTGAAATTTTAAATTTTCACCAAATAGATTTACTATTTTCTAAAAAACAAATAGTATCTTAGAAACTACATTCAATTTGCTACAAATTATGTTCTTACATATTTTTTAAATTATGTTAGTAGATTATTTAAAAAAATATCTCAAATTTTCTAACTCTATTTTTCTGAATTTTATTGCCACTTAAGGGCCTAGTTTGGACCCTCATGATCTTGCACTAACCCCTAGGTTTAATTTCCAAGTGAATTATCTACACCAGGGGGCTCAGACACATATTCATTTGAAGTTCCTGATTCATCTTTGTTCTTAGATTCCTCTTTATTTCTCCATATCATGTCCATTTCCTTCTTAACCTCAGTAGGATAAACTTTCTTCATAGCTTCATTCCTCTTTACTAGATTAGACTATCTTCTATTTTCTCTTTTGAAAAATATCTAAATGTGTCCAATATTTTTGGAAAAGTATCATACAACACTTTCTGACTTCTATTCATCCTTGATCTACACTAGTTAGCCTTGTGTCCAAAATAATTGCATGTATAGTAGTAACCACTAAAAATTTGAGCTAATTTCCTAGTATTATATCTATTCATAATCTGACTTCTACATTCAACAACTCTATGTCCAAATTTCTTACATACAAAAAATTGTCCAGAGAAGGATCCACTATTCTTATTCATTATACCCCTACATTCTATTGTCTTATGTCCAAATTTACTGCATAAAAAAAATACCATTGAAATATGGGTACCTTTGAGAATTTTGTTGTCGAATGGAAGGTCTTCCAGCACTACTTCTTTAATTTATTAATTGTCTTCCATTTCCTTAAGTCTTCTTTTGATTGTCTGTGACACCCCTCTTCTTTGTTATGTTTTCTTTGATAACTCAGATACTTTGTTAGACCATATTTTATGTTATTGTTATTCGATCGCTAACAGTGGAGAGATGATAGACCTATATTGATGTGATGATACACTATATGCATGGTGATTATGTTTGACATGCTTTATGTTTGCATAGATGTTTACTTGAGATGATATTGCTATATATGCTCATTGTTGTGTAATTGATATTTTATCTCGTTAGTTCATGTGACATAGTATTGGTGAGTAGAATGATATTTCATCACTCGCTTGCGAGTGCTCTATGATTTCCATGATTCTCTCTTCATGATGTGTATGATTTATTATCTGGATACATGTATGACATATGCTTTGTTTGTAGGTTTGCAGGTATAGGACAATGGCTTCACTTGGTTTCATAGGTCTGAGCGTGTCCACTACCCAACAATAATATTGATTGGGAGATAGTAACGAGTTAACCTAGTCCAACATTTACCCTAGTACAATGTGTCGTTAGTCCATGTATTGGTCATATTCTTTATCCACGTTTTCCTTGTTATTTTATTTGTTGTGCAAAGCTTAATTGGGAGGATTAATTTAAATGTTATGTTTGGGTATTTAATTAATCGAGATTATTGATGTAGAGGCTTTATAATTGATAAATTTATTTAATTTAATTTATGTTATAAAGTGATTTTATTATTAGTAGATTTAAATTTGATTTGAAATAAATAAATTATTTAAATTTGAAATGCATAATATTTGTTAAGAAGATCATTGGAAATATCTATAGTTTTTAAAGAAAAGATATTTGTTGGTAACTGGAAGTTAGAAGAATTTTATTACTGTAGTTGTAAATTGATTCTCAGAGAGAATTATTGAAAATTGAAAGGGAGGAAGTTATTTTCACGGGAGAAAGAGAGGATGTTGAAAAGGGGTTGATTTTGGGGATTTGAATTTTAGAAGCTCTCTGATAAGGTTAGGGAATCTATTTTTGTTGCATTCTTGGTTCATGATTATTTTCTATTCTCGAGGAAGTGACAATTCTTCTGGAGGAAGCTTTGGAAAACTTTGACATTAAAGGGAAGCTCTGCATTAAACTTTGAATCAATTGACAATTTTCTAGAATAGGTTCTTTATTGATTTGTGAATTTAAATTGAAAAGGTTATTTAAATTATTATTGTTTTGCAAATTGGAAAGCTTTTCTGTAGAAGAGGATTTCATTAATTGTAGAAGCTTTTGGTTTTAAAAAGATTGTCGTGAATATTTACAGCCTTTGTAGAAAATATATTTTAGATCCTCTATTTAAATTGAGTTTTAGAAATAGATTTATCCTAAAAGGAAATTATAGTTAAATTGTTGAACCTCTATTGAGATTGAATCAAAACTATAGAAAATTGTAATCCTTTGTGTTAAGATTATTTAAATTATATTCTCTATAGAAATTGTAAATTACCACGAAATATTTAGATCTCTATAGTGAATGATTTTTTTAACACAATAGAAAATTCAAAGGAAGGTATCTGATGATTTAGGAAACCTCTATAAAATTTGTCTACTTATTTCCTGTAGAAAGTCTAAGACAATAATTTATCCTCTTGTAAGAAATTTGGTTTAAATATATATATATATATATTGGAAAATATATATACATATACAAATATATATATATATTGGAAAATATATATACATATACAAATATATATATATATATATATATATTATTGGTTAGCCTTTTACTATTTTTTTCTGTTGAGGAACCAGAATGAGAAAATCACCGTGCACGATTTATTTTAATCACAGGATTTTTTTATGAAATTTTTTAAGTTATAGAGGGTTGGGGGAAGCTACCCCCACAGCCATCCCTCTCCACATGGGAGGCGGCAGTGAGGGCAGTGCCCAACACTGCCTTCACAGGAAGCGTCGGCGCGACCAGCACTATCGACCCCCACTATAAGGGTTCGGCTGCAACAACCATCGACCCCACAGTTATTAATAGTTTTTTTTTTTAAATGGATTTTATTTAATATAGATCATGTATAATATATACTATGTATAATATATATTATATATAATATATATATTGTATATTGATTTTATATAGTTATGTTTATTTAAATATTAGTGATTTAATATGAAATAGTTTAAAAGAAAAATGGATTTTTTTTAAATGAAATGATTTTTTTTAAAGTATAATTGATTTTATAATTAAATAATATATTTTTATATGTATATATATAATTATATTAATTATATATATATACATATTAAATATAGTTATGTTTATTTAAATATTAGTGATTTAATATGAAATAGTTTAAAAGAAAAATGGATTTTTTTTTAAATGAAATGATTTTTTTAAAGTATAAGTGATTTTATAATTAAATTATATATATATATATATAATTATATTAATTATATATATACATATTAAATATATTTATTTATTTAAAGATTATTATTACAATAGGTGCATGCAAGCACGATTAGTTAAATTTAAATGATTGATTATTTTAATTGAGAAATTGAGTTAATTGTTATGAGTAGTTGTGAAACTAAAAGTTAAAAAATTAGTTTATTTGGTCGTTGATTTATTATTGGAATTATGCTTAAATGATGTATTTTAAATATGAGATATTGATCTATTGGATTTAGGAAATCTGAATGGTAGTGTTTTTAATTACATGAGTTGTTCTCTTTAATTACATATCTTTCTATAATTGTGAATTAGGGGGATATTTGTTATTGTGAAAATGTAAGTCTTCCAGAGATTGTAAATTGTGAAAGGGTTATTGTATCTCTAGTTTACCCTTTGAGATTTCCTTGGGTGGTGCACGTATTTGGCATTTAGTATTTTACATCCATAGGGATGTGTTACCTCTTGAGATGTGGTGGTTATTTGTTATCAATTTTAGTGCACTATCTACCCTTAGGTTGTGGATAAGTATGTTGTGTTGTCAATTGGGGAGTGGCTTTCAACGGGGGCCAACACACAAAGTGGTGCTAGGACAACTTGTGTGAGAGTTAATTTAATCAGTGGAAGTTAAATAACCTATATTAGTAGAAAATGGTCGCTTAATACACTTAACTTGATAATTTAGCCTTTCTCATTGGCTGAAGGGCTTGTGTTAGACTTAAGATGAGTCGGGAAGGCCTGGAATGGTAAGATCGGTGTCTTCTCTTCTCGAAAGATAATCAATTTTTTGTTGGTGTGCATGTGGGGCCGGAGTTCGTGAGAGGTTACTAGGATAACTCAAGATGGAGGCTGAGACATATGAAGATCTCCTTAGGATAACCAATGCAACCTTTGTGATGACACTCCTCCTATGACAACAGTTGGTTTGTATTGTATAGTGGGTGTACTTGATTTAGTGGTTCTGGAAACAATGTAACCTTATGCTTTGTGTTTACTGGTACAGTGTTGTTTTGTATATTGCTTGTGTCTAGAGGTAGTAGGTTTGTCTTGGTTACCTTTTGAATATCCCATAGCATGAGGGTTGGGCCTACGGGTACCACATGGTTGGGTGATACACTATGTATTTGTATTCCTCATTTGTAATTGAGGAGGATCCTTGTGTTTTGTAATTGTAACTTTATGTATAAACTATTCATTATGTGACTAAATTGTATATATTGTTTTATGTGGTGTTGTATCTATGGAAATATGTTCATTACATTTCAATGTTTAGATTTATTGCGCAATGGGTTAATGCTTTGATGTATGTTGTTATCATGAGTTAATTTCATATGCTATGGTTAGATTAATTTTTTAAGTTTTGGGATTCACATGTAGACACGTTGCGTGGCCTAGAAGATGTATGTGTTTAGACTAGATTACTTTACTTGTTATTGTTACTCTTTTTAAGGAAAAAAATTAGTTGCACTTCTGCAGTGTTGCATCATCCTCTAGGTTACGGGGTGGGGTTTTACACTTGGTATCAGAGCCTAGGTTTAAGCACTAGGAACTCTAGGATAATGTGGAAACCATTAAGTTGTTTGCATAGGATTTAAGTTGCATATCTTGTCTTACACCTTGGTGTGTTTGTGCAAGATCATGCCACCTAGGAGAGGTCGAGGTCATGGTCATGGCTATAGAGGTAGACACAGAGGTAGTCAGCAGAACTCACCTCCTCATGTTTCTCATGATTCAAACCATGAGGAACAACAGGCTTCCCAAAACATTCCAGGAGGTGGTAGTCACAATCCAGATCCAACAGGGATCGAAGGCGCTCAGTTGCATCAATTATTGGAGGATACTCTTGCCTATCTTGGACCGAGGTAGAGGGTAGATGAGATTTTTATTGGAGAGACAGATGTATTGGTATAGTCAGAGAGAGTTGCAGCTGCACATATGAGATATTTACTTAGAGATCGACCACCCTTATTTGATGGTTCAGGCAATGGTTTAGAGGCTGAGACCTGGCTGGTTGACTTGAACAGATGCTTTGCTATGCACCTATATGGTAGCAATACTAGAGCCAAATGTGCGATTATGCACCTGAGAGGATTTGCTTCCACATGGTGGAGGTTGGAGGAGAAGAAGCTCCATATTGATATTGGTACAATATCTTGGGAGATGTTTTTAGAGAGGTTTCGTGCCAAATTTCTCTCTGATCATTAGCGACAGCATTGTGGTGATGAGTCCCATACTCTACGAAATATGACTATGTCAGTGTAACAATATGAGTGTCATTTTTACGAGCTCAAACAATACATAGGAATTGGTGATGACGAGGGCATGTTAGTGCAGTATTTCCTTAGGGGCTTAAATGCCTAGATTAGTGGAGGTGTGTGGGTTTTTGAACCCAAGACTATGGAGACAACAGTAGAAAAATCCAGACTCGTAGAGGAGATCTTGGAAATGGCATTAGGTGGTCATGTTGAAGTGCAGATGGGTAGTACTTCAGCTGTAGGACCTAGTGCATGCAGTGGTTAGACTCAAGGAGTTGGACCACCTAGGACACAACAGATACTAGTACCAAGTGGACAATATTAGAACTTACAGGGGAAATGAAAGAATTCTCCACCTAGATAGGGTGAAAGTTATTAGTCAGGGGTGATAGGAACTGGATGCATGCCAAATGCTTCAGTAATGGACATCTGACACAGAGTACTTAGTCTACCTTTAGGGATAGTGTTCAGTAGTCTAGTGCACCTTTTGGAGGTAGTTTTCCATGGTCTAGTGACCTCCAAGTGATAGACTTCAATAGAGGTACAGGTTATTTCTCTTGTGGCCAACTAGGTCACATAGCGTGACAATGTCCTAATAAGGACACATCTGGATATAATTAGAGGGCAGCAGCTTTAGAGCTAACAGTGATGCAGGTAGAACACATAGAGTGTTTACCGTGGTGGATAACCACCAGGTCGAGCACCAAGGTGTTTTTGGAGAGGTTTTTGGTGGAGGACAGGCATCAATCTTTGGGAACCATGCACATCCTTCAACATCAGGAGTTGATCCTCAGGGGTCGTGATATTGAGCAGGTGAGGGTCCAGTGGGATCCAAGAGATGACACTTTTGCTACATGGGAGGATGCTACTAGGATGAGGGAGCTCTATCCTTATTTGTTCGTAGGCTTCCAAGAGTAAGTCTGATCCTAGGGGGGAGGATGTGACACCCCTCTACTTTGTTATGTTTTCCTTGACAACTTAGATACTTTGTTAGACCATATTTTATGTTATTTTTATTCGATCGTTGACAGTGGAGTGATGATGGACCTATATTGATGTGATGATACACTATATGCATGGTGATTATGTTTGACATTCTTTATGTTTGCATAGATGTTTACTTGAGATGGTATTGCTATATATGCTCATTGTTGTTTAGTTGATATTTTATCTTGTCAGTTGATGTGACATTGTATTAGTGAAGAGAACAGTATTGCATCACTCACTTGTGAGTGCCCTATGATTTCAACAATTCTCTCTTCATGGTGTGTATGATTTATTATCTAGATACATGTACACCATATGCTTTGTTTGTAGGTTTGTAGGTATAGGACAATGACTTCACCTAGATTCACAAGTCTGAGTGTGTCCACTACCCAATAGTAATGTTGATTGGGGGATAGTAATGGGTTAACCTAGTCCAACCTTTATCCTAGTATAGTGTGTCGTTAGTCCTTGTATTCGTCATATTCTTTATTCATGTTTTCCTTGTTATTTTATTTGTTGTGCAATGTTTAATAGGGAGGATTAATTTAAATGTTATGTTTGGGTGTTTAATTAATTAGGATTATTGATGTAGAGGCAGCTTTATAGTTGATAAATTTATTTAATTTAATTTATGTTATAAAATGATTTTATTATTATTAGATTTAAATTTGATTTGAAATAAATAAATTATTTAAATTTCAAATGGATAATATTTGTGGTTGTTGAAGAAAAGATATTTGTTGGTAACTGGAAGTTGAAAGATTTTTATTACTATCGCTATAAATTGATTCCTAGAGAGAATTATTGAAAATTGAAAGGAAGGAAGTTGTTTTCATGGGAGAAAGAGACGATGTTGAAAAGGGGTTGAGTTTTTTTTTATATTTTGGGGATTTGAATTTTAGAAGCTCTCTGATAAGTTTAGGGAATCTAGTTTTGTTGCATTCTTGGTTCTCGATTATTTTCTATTCTTAGGGAAGTGACAATTCTTCTGAAGCAAGCTTTGGAAAAGTTGGAGATTGAAGGGAAGCTCTGCATCAAACTTTGAATCAACAATTTTTTGGAACAGGTTCTTTATTGTTTTGTGAATTTAAATTAAAAAGGTTATTTAAATTATTATTGTTTTGCAAATTGCAAAGGTTTCCTGTAGAAGATGATTGCATTAATTGTAGAAGCTTTTGGTTTGAAAAACATTTCCATGAATATTTACAACCTTTGTAGAAAATATATTTTAGATCCTCTGTTTAAATTGATTTTTAGAAATGGATTTATCTTTAAAGGAAATTATAGTTAAATTGTTGAACCTTTGTTGAGATTGAATCGAAACTATAGAAAATTGTAATCCTCTGTGTTAAGATTATTTAAATCTTCACTGTAGAATTGGTAAATTACCGTGAAAGATTTAGATCTCTGTAGGGAATGATTTTTTAACACAATAGAAAATTCAAAGGAAAGTATTTGATGATTTAAGAAACCTCTGTAAAATTTGTCTACGTATTTCCTATATAAAGCCTAAGACAATAATTTATCCTCCTATAAGAAATTTGGTTTAAATTTTTATATATATATATATATATATTTGTATATGTATATATATATTCCAATATATTTGTATATGTATATATATTTGTACACATATATATATTTGTATATGTATATATATATATATATTTTAAATAAAAGTGGTTGTGCCACTGAAATCTTTTATAAGTTTGGAAAAAGTATCATACAATGTCCTGGTTCAGGGGAGCATACTGGTAGGAAAGAACCAGGAGAAGAAAATATATATTTATATATTTTATTGTTTAACCTTCTGGTAATTTTTTCTGTTGAGGAAAAATCACCATGCACAATTTATTTTAATCACAGGATTTTTAATGAACAAATTTGAAGTTAAAGAGGGTTGGGGGAAGCTACCTCCACAACCGTCCCTCTCCACATGGGAGGCGGCAGTGAGGGAAGTGCCAATGAAGCTATCACTGTCGAGCCCCACTATAAGGGTCTGGCTACAATAGCTATCGACTCCACTGTTATTAATAGTTTTTTCTAAAATGGATTTTATTTAATATAATATATATATATATATATATATATATATATATTAAATATTGAATTTATATAGTTATGTTTATTTAAATATAACTGATTATATATATATATTTATTTATTTATAGAACAAAATAAAAAAAATGCATAAGTAGTGATTCAATATGAAATAGTTTAAAATAAAAATGGAATTTGTTTTAAATGAAATGATTTCCTTTTAAAGTATTATTGATTTTATAATTAAATAATATATTTTTATATGTATATATATATATATATATATATACATATTAAATATATTTATTTATTTAAAGATTGTTATTACAATAGGTGCATGCAAGCACGATTAGTTAAATTTAAATGATTGATTATTTAATTAAGAAATTGAGTTAATTGTTATGAGTAGTTGTGAAACTAAAAGTTAAACATTTAGTTTATTTGGTTGTTGATTTATTAATTGAAATTATGCTTAAATGATGTATTTTAAATATGAGATATTGATCTATTCGATTTAGGAAATTTGAATGGTAGTGCTTTTAATTACATGAGTCGTTTTCTTTAATTACATGTCTTTCTGTAATTGTGAATTGGGGGGATATTTATTATTGTGAAAATGTAAGTCTTCCAGAGATTGTAAATTGTAAAAGGGTTATTGTATCTTTAATTTACCCTTTGAGATTTCCTTGGGTAGTGCACATATTTTGGATTCAGTATTTGACATCCATAGGGATGTGCTACCTCTTGAGATGTGGTGGTTATTTGTTATTAGTTTTAGTGCACTGTCTACCCTTGGGTTGTGGATAAGTATATTGTGTTGTCAATTGGGGAGTGGCTTTCAACGAGGGCCAACACACAAAGTTGTGCTAGGACAACTCGTGTGAGAGTCAGTTTAATCAGTGGAAATTAAATAACCTATATTAGGGGAAAAGGGTAGCTTAATACATTTAACTTGATAATTTAGTCTTGCTCATTGGCTCAAGGGCTTGTGTTAGACTTGAGATGAGTTGGGGAGGCTTGGAATGGCAAGATCATTGTCTTGTCTTCTCAAAAGATAATCGATTCTGCACTGGTGTGCATGTAGGGCCGGAGTTCATGAGAGGTTACCAGGATAACCTAGGATGGGGGCTGAGACCTAGGAAGATCTCCTTAGGATAACCAATGCAACCTTTGTGATGACACTCCTCGTATGAAAATAGTTAGTTTGTATTGTATAGTGGGTGTACTTGATTCAATGGTTCTAGAAGCAATGTAACCTTATGCTTTGTGTTTCCTAGTACAATGTTGTTTTGTATATTACCTATGTCTAGAGGTAGTAGGTTTGTATTGGTTACCTTTTTACTATCTCCTAGCATGGGGGTTGGGCCTACGAGTACCACATTGCTAGGTGGATCATGCACTTTACACTGTTGGGCTTTCTCTTCTTTTTCGTGATGGCAGGATCTTCTAGTTCGAGGAGCTCATGTGTTCTATGGATATGTTACTAGTCTTATGTTCATTGTATCAGTGGGGCACTATGTATTTGTATTCCACATTTGTAATTGACTAGGATCCATGTGTTTTGTAATTGTAACTTTATGTATGAACTAGATTCATTATGGGACTAAATTGTATATATCATTTTATGTGGTGTTATATCTATGGAAATATGTTCATTACATTTCAATGTTTAGATTTATTATGCAATGGGTTAATGGTTTGATGTATGTTGTTATCATAAGTTAATTTAATATGCTATGGTTAGATTAATTTTGTAAGTTTTGAGATTCACATGCAGACGTGTTGTGTGGCCTAGAGGATGTATGTGTTTAGAGTAGATTACTTTACTTGTTATTGTTACTCTTTTTAAGAAAAAAAATTAGTTGTGCTTCTATAGTGTTGAATCATCCTCTAAGTTACGGGGTGGGGTCTTACATTGTCAACCTTGTTAGGTGTTTGATTTTCCTTTGAAATTTATCATTCTTCGAGTCCCAAGCCACCTTTATCCTTAGATGGCTTATGTCCTGCAATTAGTTCATCAAGCATAGTAGAACTTGTTTTGAATTTTTCCTCATGTATTCTTTCCTTTTCTAGATATGATCTAAAATTTACCACTTCTTGTTCAAGCCTTGAGCATTCTTTAGTCTTTCTTAGTACCAATGCATTCAGACATTCCTCAATTCTCTTTTTTTCTTCCATTTGCACTTTCAGTCTAGTGATGTATTCATTTACTTTCTTCAACTGTGTGTTGACTTCCCTATGTCTTTCTCTGAACTTCCTGATTTGATCTTTCAACATTTTGATGCAGTCATTTTCTTCTTGAAGGTTTTCTTTCAAACCCTTTTTCTCACTTTCAACCTTGTCAAGATCTCCAAGGGTTGCTTTATGTTCTTCTTTTAATCCAATTGTCACCTTCTATGTGTTTAGTTAAAGAACTTTCTTCTAAAGGAGAAAGATACTTTCTACTAGCCATGTGTTCAATCTCTAAGATCTTCCTCAAGCTATTAGGATTTTCTAAAGGAACCAAGCTCTGATACCAATTATTTAACACCTAGAATACTAAGAGGGGGGAGGTGAATTAGTATTCTATCAAACTTTTTAACATAACTTATCCAATCACAAAAACATGTTAACAAAAATAAGGAATGAAAGCATAAAAAATCTATAAGATCACATGACACATGAACACTGAGATTTTTACGTGGAAAACCCAAAAAGGGAAAACCACAGTGAGGATTAGCTCACAATATATTATATTCAAATATAGTATATTACAGGGGCTCACTACTAGGACACATTATCCTTATAAGGCTCACAACCAGAATTAGATACAAAACAAAGATGGATGCTTAGCCAAAATGTGAAATGATAAAAGTTATGTTGTGCAGTTTTTGCACACACGCCCCACTTGGAGTAGGGACCCTCTTTTCTGGTGCCTTTTGACCTTTGGTTTTATTGGATTTTCCTTTTGGAGGTCTTGACATGTTGGTCCTGCTAGCTCTGACCTTGCCTTGAGGCTTGGATAGGCTAAAATTGAGTTTTAAGCAAAATCTGGGTTTTCACCTTGGTTTGGGATTTTCCAGCTCCAGTGGATTTTTCTGGGCTCTGGCTCACTGTCTGTTTGTTGGTGAATTTTCCGAAGTCGGGTTTCTGCTTGACTCTGGGATTTTCTGGTTCAGGCGGATTTTCCCAGTCTTTGCCAAAATCCTGAACTCCGTTTTATTCCCAGTTTCTGCATTTTTGCAAAATTTCTGTCCATCCGGATTTCCGCGTATCTTGAGATTTTCTGAAATTCCATCCTGGGCTCGGGTTTCCAGATTTGTCGGATGTGTCTTGTCGCTCATTAATGACCGAGGTACCTTTGCTCAGAGGCATATATGGGTGGATTTAAAGTCATTTAGGCATCATTTGAGCTTCATTATTCATTTGCTTGCTGCCTGAGTGTCTGAGTGCATTTTCTATTTGAGCTTTGAGGATTGATTTGGATTGCTTGCGCGTGGATTGATTGGAGCGCTGCTGGTTAAAGTTTTCGGTGCCTAGGCGTGTTCGTGTTGTGATCACTTCTTTGAGTTTGGATATTACCAGCATTAATCCATGGTAGGTTGCCTCTGATCCTTCCCTTTGTTTCATCTTGATTAAATCTTTCTAAGTTGGTTGGTAGTTGGCCCAGGTCGGCCTTTGCTTGATCATGAGTTTTTATCGAATTAGGGTTGGACTTAGATCCACACCAAGGCCTTGTCCCCCGTGCTTGTATTTATCCATTAGATGGTGTGTGCGTACATTTGGAGGAGGTTCTGGGTTGGATTGTTTGCCCTTTTTTAGTGCAAAATTTGCCATCTGCGAGATTAGGGTTTCCTTGGTGCTTGGCCCAGAATAATGGGTTAGGTTGTGATTTGTCAATCTTTCCCTTGCATTATGCTGCTCCTTGCCTTGTGAGGATTCAGGGTGCTTTAGTTCAATCATTAGCTAGTATTTTAAACCTTGAAGTTTTCCTTGGTTTTCATGGCGGGAGGTTTTTTCATCAAAATTATGGCATCGCTATTTCACCATGTGGACTCGTCATTTGGGAGCTTTGGGAAATTGAAATCCTTTGCATTCTGAGTCTTGTTGAGTGGTGTTGATTTCAGGATCATTAGAATTTAAGTAGAAAAGATTGCATGATTACTTGATTAATGGTTCACGCATTGCTGATCGTCGGGTTCCCGTGGTGTCCGTAGAATTTCTACGCACCCGAATTTTCCCAGTTTAGGCTAATTCCGCGGGGTGTTGCAATTTTTGAAATACTTCGGGCTATCCACGAAAATCCGCCCCATCCAAATTTTTCTAGGTTTCATGTCTAGCTTTATCCTTTTTGATTTTCCGAAGATAGGATTAATGGGTTAAATGCTGAATGTTTATTTCTTACTGCCAATGAATGAATTTCATGATAATCTAATAATCTTTTAGCTGAATTAATGATTTATCTAACTAATGATGTTTTGGCAGCGAGAATCTGTCTGGGTCAGATTTCTCTAAAATTCCACCCCTACTCAATTTTCTCGGTTTATACAATTTTCCTAGACTGTCTCATTTTTCTGGATCTTTAAGGATTGGTGATTTTTGATGGATTTCAATTGCTTTATATGAATTTAGGCAAACATTTGGATTGGAATATACATAATAATAGAATACTAATGATGACCTTTGTGAATGTAGGCCAAATCGAGCAAGGCTGCTGCCGGGAAGTCCAAGGGTGACATGAAGGGGTCTTCCATCTCAGAGGCAGAAAGATTAAGGTTAGATATGAAGAGTCAGCTTCCAAAAAGCAAGATATCATCTGTGTGGTCCGAGGTGTCTGACACCAATGTTGGGGCCTGGAGATATGAAGAATTCAAGTAGAGGATGGCTCAAAAGGATCTGTCGGCCTTGAGACAGGGAATGATGAAATCTGGATTGGTCCATGTGGCATGGTTTCCTCCAGCTATCCAATGCTACGAACTAATACTTGAATGTGCGCGAAAATACAATTTCGATACGCAGAGAGTGGTCAGTACTGAGGGAAGAGTTTTGGCCAACTTCAGTCCTATCTCCATTGCCCAAGCCATCGACATGCCAGATCTCTCTTCTATGTGTGCTTTGAACATAGACATGGCTAAAACATACTATGAGAATGAGCCAACCAAAGCTCAACAGATGATCAATTCATGGTTAGAGAAACCAAAATCCCACCATTCTAAATTTCCTAAGCAATTGCATAGGGTTAAATTTAGGTCAGATAAGTATGATGCAATTAAATTCTTGAGTAGAGTGGCAGGATTGATGACCACTGGGGTGTTGGAGAACTGGATGGTTCATGTGATTAGCAAGATTGAACAAGGAACCAATTACTATTGGGTAGGACTTATTAGTTCTGAGATTGATAAACAGCTGAGGAATGTCCTGGAAACTAAGAGGTTTACCATGTCCTCTTATGTCATGTATGTGCTAGCTAGATTCTACCCATACAGGGGTTTGAATCCACGAGGGACACTCGGACAAGGCATAATCTATGAAATTTATCCGGAGTTGCACCTAGGACATAAAGACTACCGCAAGGCTAATGATTCATTCACTATGCATATCACCCGAATGATACAAAATGTAGAGCATGTGAGGTGTTTAGACAGAGCAAAAGGATTAATAAAGAACTATGGGGCTTGGTTTATTCAATTTCTAACCTTTACCTACATTAGAGTTGATGGAAGTCTGGTTGCCCCATACAGATTGCCAAGATACCCTACAGATCACATTGTGTTATTGGAGATTGTCAGGCAGATTTGTGAGTTTGATGCTATTGTAAAGAAGGAGAAGCATAAGACAGGCTTCGGTGGAGATTTCCCTCTTGGGATTGGTGTAGCAAAAGTATGTCCTTCCATGCAATCAACGCACACTGTAGGAGAAGAATTGGTAGCATATGGCTTCTCCTTCCACTCCAAGAGGATGAACTTCGATATCATAGGAGAGGCACAGAAGAAGGCCACTAGGGAGTACCGGCATAAAAGTGACATAGAGGACTATTGGGCTAACATCAAGGATGATTTTGAAGCAAGAAAAAAGAGGTATTCTAGACTCCCTGTTGATGCAATTCGATAGTATAATGTTAAGTTGATCCCGGATCAACTAGAGGATCATGGAAACCTGGTACAGGATCATGCTTATGAAGCTGTGAAGGATAGGTCCATCGGGGAAATCCACTGGAACGAGGATGAGGTCATGGAGTTGGAGAACCTAATGGCCCTGGTCATGAAATTCACCTCTTCTTGGTTCAAGCACAAGGTTTGGGAACTGGAAAGTGAGAAGGTAGCTTGTACCTTCAATTTGATGGGAGACCTCAACCCAATGTCTACCTCAGAAGAATCCGGGGATGATGACCCCAAAGGGAAAACTGCAAAGAGCTCACTGTTCAAGATAAAAATCAAAGGTCCCAAGGAAAGTGAGCCTGAAACAAAAAGGAAGCCAAAAGGAAAAAGGAGATGGCAGACTTTGAAGATTAGTAAGTCCTCTGATGAGGAAAATTTGGAAAAAGCCGAAGAGGAAGATGCTCCTCCACCACCGAAGAAGACAAGAACAACTAGAACTTCAAAGAGGAAGGGTCAGGTTGCCTCAAAGGATGAGCCTCCTATTGTTGATGTGGAGAGTTTAGGAGGAGAGACAACAAAGGTCTACATGAGAAGATCGAGGACTCCATCCCCTAAGGAGCCAATGCAAAAGAATGACCTTTCTCCGAAGATGACAACTGTAGAGCCACCTAAGGCTACTTCTCCTCCACCGAGCATACCCGAGCCAGAAATTCCCAAGGAACATGAAACTAGCAGGGAGGCAGAGCCATTCAAGGAAGGAGCACTCTTTGATGAGGTAGTGGAGCTTGAAGTTGAGGAGGAAAGGCATACTTCTCCCTTAGTGCAGTATGAAGACTCTCCGGAAAGTGACAGAGGCCATGGATCGCCCGAGCAGAAAGAGGACATCCTTGGAAAAACCCCATCACCGGTGCAAGAGGTGGAGTTTGAGGAAGATGATCAAGGTGAACAGCTCTCTGAGAAGGAGGAGGACAAAATAACCGGGAAGGAAGAAGAGAAAATGCCAGAAAAACAACAAGAGGAGGGAAAAGTTGAGGAAATCCGGGTAGAACCGGCAGCCCCAGATTGGCTTGAAAAAGAGATTGCAAGGAAGAAGCAGGTGATAGTCAAAGAGACTCCCTTGGATTGGGATGAAATGTTGTCAAATATTGGCAAAGGGAAGAAAAGAAAGGTAGCCAAGGTAGTTTCCAAGGTCGAGAGAGATGAAGCAAATAACAGGGTCATCCATATTGCCACCCCTGCCGCAGAAAAGACTAGGGAGGAAGTCACTGGTCAGGACTACAATGTGTAGACTATCAACCTTGGACCGGCCTCCATGGAGTAGGACATAGAGGAATATGAAGGGTCTAGTGCTGTGATCATTGGCATGTTGAGGAAGGAGACCCAAACCAAGCATGAACTGAGGAAGGAGAATGAAAGACTTAAAAAATGCTTAGAAGAGGTGATGAAACCTCTGCAATCTCTCCACCCTTCTTCTTCAGCTACTCTTGGCTTCCTACCTAAAGAAACCATCTCTGGAATTGAGAAGATGAAAGCCTCTGCTCAAGCTACAATGGATTGGTTGAAGAGTGTGCAAATGAAGGGAGATAATGCAATTAAGGATATTCTATCAGTTGGAAAGGACGCGGTCCAATCCAAGCAGTTATTGGAGCATGTGCTATCCTAGGACAAAGAAGACCTTGACCTCTTGTTGCAGAAATCTAGGGTCATCATGGGGCATGGCAAAGAGCAATTGGCTATGGATAGAATCCTTCCTTCCTCCAGGATAAATGAACCATGGGAATGGTTTGAGGCTCTACAAATTCGGCATAAGGCCATGAAAAAGATTCAGAAAAGAAAGAAGGAAATTGATGGTGATCTTACTGAGGTGTATGAGGGCTACATTGCATTCTTTGAGGTCATGACTGGTAGGAGGAAAATTGCTCCAAAATATCTAAGTCTGGAACAGCTGAAAGAGTGGTGGCATGAAGTTTATGCCTCAGATTCTGAAAGTGTTATAACCAGTCACCAGTTAGATGATGCAGCTACATACCTAGCAGTAATGGATAAATACCAGGCCAATAGAGATGATTGGGATAAGACTATTAAACAGTCAAAAGAGGAAATTGATTCCATTCAATGCAGACTTAAGATATTGCCTTTGCCACCTGTCACCGAATTGGATGGGACATTTTTGAGGGTTCAAGGATCATCGGCTCAAAGAAAGGATAAGGGAAGTGGCAGTTAATGATAATTTTGAGATTTGTGCTTCCCTATTATCATAGGGCATGCATTGGACCAGACTGCATTGAGGACTGTGTCAAGGCCGACCTTGATGATGGATGGCATTTAATGTGTGCCTTATTTTGATTTTCCTGGGCTGACTTGTTTTGGCAATTATATTTATCTTGTAAAAATGTTTGGATGGGCCGACATATCTTGAGATTTGCTATAAAAAGGCACTCTTGCCTCATTGTAAGGGGTTAGCTAGAAAGTATTAGAGATAAGTAAGAGCATCAAGGAGCTAGAGTATTTTGTAGTAGGAGTAGTATTCAATTTCTTGAAGCAAATACTATATCAGAACAGTGGAATTGTTGCAACAGTTTGATGATCTAATACAATTGAAGGCATTGTGGTTTTCTGGTGAAATCTCTTGTGTTATTTTATTTCGCATGGTTCTTGTTGTTCTATCTTTTAAATTGCTTGAGGATTTAGGGTTTAACGTTCAGAATTAAATTAGTTTAGTTTGGTGAATGATGTTTATGATTTCATATTTGGAATGTTTGTAGCAATCTCTGGTCTATACTCCTGGTAACTATCTGATTGTAGTAGGCTGGTGAAGTCAACCTGGACCATATATTTACATGTGCTTAAGTTTGATTGTAGATGAATGTCTATTATTTGAAAATCTATTTACCTTAGAAGATTGCACCGTTCTTGTGATATTGCATTGTGGGTTAAACATGAATTGGTTGTTTGAGATTGGTCCATTCCAAATATTGTCATTTGCATGGTTCATTCTAGGAATAGTTTAGATCTTATCATATTCTTATGCCCTTATCTTTTGCTATTTCTTTATCATTTGGTTAGATTTAGGATTAAAGATCATTATATTGCAAAATCTGATAAGTGGAAAGATATAGTTTGCTTGTAGTAAGGTCCCTTTCTGATTACCAACATTTTCACATAATTATCTGAGTTGTTTATGGATTGTCATGACCTGACACCCGAGAGACCTTGGGGTGATTTTCAGTAATTTATTGTTGAAGATTTCCTTTCAAGAGAGATAGAATATTGTATTCTATCTGAGTTGTTGCTGTGCAGAAAACACCATCAATAGATTGGCACTAGAAGGAGGGCCTGAATGAGCACACTGGATCATTTCTTGAACACCATCTCTCCAGAAAGATATAGGAGAAATACCAGATCTACCATGGGAGAGGAGGATTTATAGGAATTACAGTTCCCCACTAGGTCAAGAAGGACTTGAGAAAGGTGAGAATCATCATCACCCATCCCTTCACTAGCATCATCCACATCTTCACATCCTGAGATTGAGGCTATACCCATCCCTAAGGCCATTCCCGTTCAACAGCCTCAGCTTGTCATTAACCAACCACAACCACCACCTCCACTCTTACCAATGGCTTTCCTTGCTAATAATCCATCACCCTTGTTCTTCTGGGCCTATAATGCTATGCCCAAAAACCCTAAACATTTCTGTTCAAAATTCCATGTTAATGACACAAACAGGACTGCAGAAGAACATATAAGGATCTTCCAAACCTGTCTTAATGACAGAAGGATAGTTCATGAGGATGTCGCCTATAGGTTGTTTCCTTATTCACTAGGAGAAGAAGCCTTTTACTGGTACAACCATCTCCCTGCTAGTTCAATCCTTAATTGGAATGATCTTGAAACTGCCTTTTTATAGAAATTCTGAATACCTATCAGTGCCAATGAGTTATATCTGTAATTCATCAAAGTCAAGAGAGAGGTTAATGAACCAATATCCAGCTTCAATAATAGGTTTCACCGTGCATACACCAGGCTCCAAGACCCTTATGTTTTAGATGATAATGCAGCCTTGGGAGTCTATTATGAAGCCGTGGATAGCCTAACAACAACCTTCCTAAAGTGGAGACCTAATCCTCCAGGTACCCTAACCGATGCTTATACAGAGGCTGTCAATCTTAGTACAGATCTGAGGCAACATATAACTGGGTCGTTGCCTTCTTTAAGACCAATTGCACACCCCAATCAGGTTCAGGTAGTAAATCAGGCACTTACCAATCACACTCTGATTATGAATCCAGTTCCTCAATTGCCTATGGTACCACACCCTAGTCATTCCATGCACTAGGTATCCTCTATGATGAACTTCCCTCAACAATAGGTTAATCAGCCTATGTATCAGTCACAACCAAATAGTTTTCCTACTTATTTGCATAATTCTAAGGTGTTGCATCAGTCTATGGGATCTGCTACAATGCTTGCTCCTCCTCAGAGTAATCCAAATAAACTTCCTTATCGGGATCCAAATAGGTAGAGAATTGATGAAATGGCTGAATAGATAAAGAAGTTGAATTTAGAGGTAACCTACCTAAGGAATCAAAACAGTCAACTGCAGGCTGCCTAGAAGAGTATGCAATCCAATCAGAACAGAGAATTTTCACAAGGACAAAATTTTGACAGAGGATAGCGTAATGAGAGAGAATTCCACAATGATAGAGGATACAATCAGGATAGGGGTTACAATAATGACAGAGGCTATAATAATGATAGGAGACAAAATTTTGATAGAGGTCAAGGTAGTGGATCAGGATTTGATAAGAGGTCGTCACAAGGACAGAGCAGAACTTGGAATACAGGACCTAATAATGGAGGAGGTCCCACCCCATTGGATCAATCAATTAATCAAATTGTCAACCAATCTGCCAATCAACCAGTCAATCAAGAAAAGCCTCCTAGTGGTGTATATCTGGCTAAAGCAGCCCTATCAGGATGGTGTAGGCTCCATAAGACAAGTCAGCATTCAGAGTTAGAGTGTCTAGAATTCTAAACTGCTGCCTCTATTTTTCAGTATGAGGTAGAAAACAATGCAAATGGACAGGAGATTGTTCCCTCCACATCATATGACTCTCTTGTGCTGGTGCTAAATCATGCTCCTTTCCCAATAAGTAAGGAAAATGTACGAGAGGAACTTGATTCTTAAGAAGAAAGAACATACCAAATATGTAATGGAGATGAGGTTGCTCGATTATTTAATGAGGAAGCAATGAATGATAATGGCCCCCTTGATTAGGAAGAAAATTATGTTGAAGAAGTACAAATGTTCCAGAGGCAAGGTTTGAGGGATATGCCCCATAGGCGCCCACCGGCTGGAGGACGTTTCACCACTTCCATTCCTCCTAACAACTTCAGTACTCCCCCAGATCCTAATGCTAGCAATAATTTGTCTTATCCACATATTTCCAAGTAGTATCTATCAAAGGAAAGATAGGTTCAAACTAACCAACAAAAGGAGAAGGTTGTCCAAGCAGGTAAGGATAAGGTAGAGGAACCTTCTAGAGAAGCCTCTACTGACATGAACGAGGAGAAAATGGCTTCATATGTTGTTGAGGAGTTCAAGAAATTAAAGGTAAATCTTTCAGCATTTGAGTTATTAAGGTTTCCTCCCATTAGGAAGGTTGTTTTGGGTACTTATGATGCACACTCAATATCTTTGGATAAGCCTTCTGGTGAGCCTATTAGCCAGACTTCCAGTTCTCAACCTGTGAGGATGCAAAACCAGGCCCATAGTCGGACTAACTTGCCTCCTGGAGACAAAGGAAAGGAAAAGGATAAAACTCAAGTGGCCCAGGTAGACACTCAACCAACTTTGTTTCAAGGGAAGACAAAAACTCCACCATTTCTGATCTCTGTCCGTATCTTTGGTAAGAATCTACATAATTGTTTATTAGATTCTGGTGCTTCCACCAATGTGATGCCATTTGGAGTTTGTAGAGCTCTGGGAATTACACCTGCTGACTCTCAAAAGAAGGTGACTCAGTTGGATAGAACCAAAGTGAGTGTGGTAGGAGAACTAAACATGATTCACATGCAAATAGCTTCAGATCCAAGGATTCAACAAGTTATCAATATCCAAGTAGTCGATATCCCCGATGCATATGGTTTGATTCTGGGAAGAGATTTCACTAAGGCTTTGAATGGATATGTGTCCACTGACCACTCACACATGTGGCTTATGTGGAAAGGAGTACCCAATCAGATCAGAATTGAGAGGGAGCCAAGAATGAAATACATGATTATAGAATACTAAAGGACTTCAACAGAAGTCCTGATATCAGAAGTTGGAATGGGAAATTACATATTATCAACTCAGTATGAGGAGTCAGACTTAGAGGAGGTATTGATGCTACATACGATGCCTATTGATGATGGAACAGAACTCAGCCCTGTTACTATTTTGACAGAATCAGTTGAGGAAGAAAAGGAACCTGAAGACAATCAGATCAGTCTCTTGGATAGTTTTCAGGAATTCATCACACAGTGTGTTGACAATCAGGTTCGCCTTTGAAGAAGGACAAGCTTTGAAGAATTACTCTTACCTAATTGGTGTAGAGTTCATAATTCTTCTCATTCAGAGTTGGAGTGTTGTTTATGCCAAACAACAATAGAACAAGTACAGAAATGCATGAATCCAACCCTGGTGGTTCAAATAGATATACAAGATCCTCAGAAAGACTGTCAAGAAAAGAAGTTTGTGTCATCCCAAAAACCACTGAGCAATATTAAGCCAAAGGATGTGATGAAGAAGACTGCAGCTACTGAGTGTTGGACACTTAGGTTTGATGGATCCAAGTCCAAGCATGGAGCTGGGGCAGGGTTTGAATTGATTAGTCCAAAAGGTAAGAATTTCTTTGCAGGCCATAGACTTCAATTTCACTGTACAAACAATGTAGCAGAGTATGAAGCATTAATTCATGGACTTCTTATGGCACTTAAGAAAAAGGTCAAGATTCTACAAGTTTTCAGTGATTCTGAGTTAGTAGTTAAGCAAGTAAGGAGACAATATTCGTGCCACGATAGGAGAATGACTAATTATAGGCATAGAGTATGGGACCTCGTTGAAGGATTTGATGCCTTCAACATTCAGTTAATACCACGACAGAAGAATCAAACTGTTGATTCTCTGGCTCAAGCATCAAACACTCTACAGCCTTTATCCTTGTTAGGTCTGAAGAAGTTTACTGTTGAACTGACCCCTATGCCATCAGTCCCAGATAATGTCACTAACTTCCAGGTGTTTGAGGATGACAAGCACATTCTTGATTTTATCACAAATACAAACGTTTTTGCTTCCCAAATCATCGATGAAACAGAACCTCAGGAAGCGGAACTGGACTTGGAAGGTGTGATAAATCTAAATTCTAATACTATTCCAAGAGGAATGGTACAATTGGAGAGAATTTTTGGTATGGATAAAATTAGAGATCAGGAACAAGAGTCAAAGAAAGAATCAATCAGTGGACAGTGTGACACTCACAACTTAGGGACTGAGGACAATGTTAAGAACATTTTCATTGGTAAGGTGTGCACTCCAGAAGAAAGACAAGGGATAATTCAGGCCTTACACAACTTTCCAGATATAGTGGCCTGGGGATATGAGGACTTGAAAACCTATGATACATCCATCATAACTCATACTATCCCTTTGAAACCAGATGCCAAGCCTTTTAGACAGTGACAGAGGCCTATCAATGCATTGTTGGAACCAATCATACAAAAGGAAGTTCAGAAATTACTATTTGCCAGAATCATATTTCCAATTAGGCATTCAACATGGGTGGCAAACCTGGTTCCAGTGAGAAAAAAGAATGGAGAAATTAGGCTCTGTGTCAATTTCAGGAATTTAAACAGATCATCAAAAAAGGATAACTATCCAGTTCCCTCTTTGGATGAAGTGCTTCAAGTGGTCAATGGATCTCAGATGATGTCCTTTCTGGATGGTTATTCAGGGTACAATCAGGTAATGGTCCAATATGAGGACAGACACAAGACTACTTTCACAACTAAGTGGGGTACTTTCGCCTATAGGAGGATGCCATTTGGACTCATTAACACAGGGGCCACCTTTCAAAGGGCTATGGATATTGCCTTTAAAGATATCATAGGAAAATGCATCATCATTTATATGGATGATCTGACTATGTTTTCAAAGAACAGAGGGGATCACATTTCGGACTTGCATAAAGTATTTCAAAAGTGCAGAGAGTTTGGCATATCCCTGAACCCCAAAAAGTGTATTTTTGGAGTAACAGAGGGAAAGCTACTAGGACATGTTATATCAGAAAAGGGAATTGTTATAGACCCAGAGAGAGTGGAGGCCATATTGAAAATTCAGCCCCCTGCTAGCAAAAAGGAGATGAAGTCCTTCTTTGGTAAGATCAACTTTGTCAAAAAATTCTTTACTGGATTTGCTGAAATTGTTAAACCATTAAATGCAATGTTAAAACAAGATGCCAAGATCGAATGGACTACAGAAGCGAAGGAAGCCTTTTGCAGAAATCAAAAGAGTCATTGCTGACGCTCCAGTATTAGTAAGTCCTAATTATAGCAAGCCCTTTTATATCTATTCGTTTGCTTCGGTTCATTCGTGTGCTGGAATGTTAACTCAAAAGTATGATGAGGGAAATGAGCATCCTATTGCTTTTATGAGCGCACCATTAAAAGATGTTGAGTTAAAATATCCAAGTGTGGAAAAAAAGGCATATGCCCTAGTCAGAGCAGTAAAGAAATTCAGGCATTATATCCTCAAGAATAAGGTGTATGCAATTGTCCCTGATTCTGCAGTTAAGTTACTTCTGATGCAAAATGAATTGGGTGAACGCAGAGCTAAATGGGTGACCATGCTACAAGAGTATGACATTGAGATCTAGCCCATGAAGCTGGTAAAAGGGCAAGGACTCACTCAGACTATGGCTAAGATAGGCCCTGAATTGTCTGTTCAGAACTATAATATTGAAGAGGTTTCTCTAGATGATTGGTATGATGACCTAGTATATTATTTGTTGAATCAATGACCTCCAGGTCATCTTAATGCAGTTCAAAGACAAGCTCTACGGTTAAAGAGTGATGGTTTCATGTTGAAAGGAGCTGTTCTGTATAAGAAAAATCATGAAGGCATTTATTTAAGATGTCTTGGAAAACAGGAAGCTGAAAGGGTGATAAACGAATTTCATGAGAAATATGGTACTGGTCATGGCTCCACAATTGCCACAGCAAATCAAATCTTGAGGGCAGGGTATTACTGGCCTACACTATTCAAAGATGTTCACCATCACGTATGGACCTGTCACACTTGTCAGACTGCAGCACCAAGAGAAAGGTGTGCAACGCTCCCACTCCAATTCGTCACTGAGGTAAGACCTTTTGCTCAGTGGGGTATGGACTTCATAGGCCCCATCAACCCACCATCTTCTGCAGGACATAAGTACATTCTCACTATCATTGATTACTTCACAAGATGGACTGAAGCTTTTGCTTGTAGGCAATGTACATCAGATGTAGTGATTGATTTCCTAAAGTCAGCCATTCTTAATCAATTTGGATGTCCTATTGCTATTGTCTGTGATAATGGTCCTGCCTTTGCATCTTTGAAATTCTCAAATTGGGATTTTGATCATGGCATTATTGTGAAGTTTGCGTCTAACTATTATCCCTATGGTAATGGCTTAGCCGAGTCCTCTAATAAGAACCTATTGACTGTCATCCAAAAGCTGTTAGAGAGGAACCCAAAGGACTGGCACACCCAGCTTCAGTTTTCCCTTTGGACAGATCATACCAGGCTTAAGTCATCCATTGGAACATCCCCTTATCACTTAGTGTACGGTTTGGAGCCAGTATTCCCCATTCAACTCAAGATCCCAACTTTGTAGTTTATAAATCAGTTTTATGATGAAGGAGACAAAAGGGAGGCTAGGTTAGCAGAACTGCTTCACCTTGAGGAGAAACGAGACAATGCCCTTGAGAATTTTTTCAAACATCAGGGGGTAGTTAAGAGATGGTTTGATAAGAGGGCTAAAGTTAAAGCCTTCCGGATTTTTGACCTTGTCCTATACTGGGATAAACCTCATGATCAGAAAGGAAACCATGGGAAGTTTGATAAATTGTGGCTTGGCCCATATCAGATTGCTGAAATACTTGGAGATAATGCCTTCCGTCTAAAGACTCTCACGGGAGAGGATATCCCACTGCCTATCAATGGGCAGTATTTGAAACATTATTTCCAGTCCTAAGCTGTTCGCAGCTCTCTGCTCTGTATATAGTTAGTTTAGGTTGCTTTGTTTTTTTTGCTTGGTTAGTTTAGGTTTCCCTTTTGGTTTGCTTGTTTGCTTTGGTTAGAGTAGGTTTGCTTTTGTTTGTTTTTTTTGGTTTGCGTTGCTCTTTCTATTGGTTCTTTCTCTTTTTGGGATCTTTTGGGTGCATCTGTATGATAATGGTGGCAACGAAGGTCTGATGTTCTTGGCATTCCCCTTACAAACTTTAATCATCCTTCCAAGACACCATGGTATGAACTCTTTATCTCATGTCACTTATCCTTCTGCTGAGGCAAAGAGTTTTCTAGTCAATTTGAACAGGAATATATTAGGGTCTTATACTTTTTATTATTAATATACCTGAACTTACTGAAGGTCCTTATAAGGTCTGAACAGGTGAAAAATCCTTTTCTGCTCTAGTGCCACTGTGGTTCTCAGCCCTGAGTGTGGACTTCACTGTTCATAGGTTGAATGAAATGAGTAAAAGGCAGAGATAAAAAAAAAAGAGAGAAAATATTGAAAATCAAAAGGTTTGCATTCAACTCATCAGGGGATCTGAATATCTCTACCGAGGCTATGGACGCCTGGCTGGCAGTAGAGCTATGTTCAGGAGGATCACAGTGATAACCTCGTCGGGGATATGGACGCCTGTCTGGTAGCGAGGCTCTATCCAGGTTACTTTTAGAGTATGAATCTTTACGTAGCTTGTTCATACCAAGTTTTTTCCTTGTGGTAACTAAGGGTAGGTAGTGAACACATGTGCACACACTTAGACCTCGGTATAGGAAAATTTGAATGACTAGGAGCTTCTTTATTTTAGCATGGGGTGGTGGCTAGAGTATCTGAGCTAAAACCATGAGTTATGGGTTCTTGATTCCATTTTGTCATCAAAATGCTTAGGAGCATTTCCTAGCAGAGTCGCCATTTGTTGTGCAGTTTTTACACACACGCCCCACTTGGAGTAGGGACCCTCTTTTCTGGTGCCTTTTGACCTTTGGTTTTATTGGATTTGCCTTTTGAAGGTCTTGACATGTTGGTCCTGCTAGCTCTAACCTTTCCTTGAGGCTTGGATAGGCTAAAATTGAGTTTTAAGCAAAATCTGGGTTTTCACCTTGGTCTGGGATTTTCCGGCTCCAGCGGATTTTTGCGGGCTCTGGCTCACTATCTGTTCGTCGCTGAATTTTCCGAAGTTGGGTTTCTCCTTGACTCTGGGATTTTCTGGTTCAGGCGGATTTTCCCAGACTTTGCCAAAATCCCGAACTCCGTTTTATTCCCGGTTTCTACATTTTCGTGAAATTTCTATCCATCCGAATTTCTGTGTATCTTGAGATTTTCTGAAATTTCATCCTGGGCTCAGGTTTCCAGATTTGTCGGACATGTCTTGTCGCTCATAAATGACCGAGGTACCTTTGTTCAGAGGTGTATATGGGTGGATTTAAAGTCATTTAGGCATCATTTGAGCTTCATTATTCATTTTCTTGTTGCCTGAGCGTCTGAGTGCATTTTCTATTTGAGCTTTGAGGATTGATTTGGATTGCTTGCACGTGCATTGATTGGAGCGTTGCTGGTTAAATTTTTCGGTGCCTAGGCATGTTCATGTTGTGATCACTTCTTTAAGTTCAAATATTACCAGCATTAATCCATGGTAGGTTGCCTCTGATCCTTCCCTTTGTTGCGTCTTGATTAAATCTTTCTAAGTTGGTTGGTAGTTGGCCCAGGTCGGCCTTTGCTTGATCATGAGTTTATATCAAATTAGGGTTGGACTTAGATCCACACCAAGGCCTTGTCCCTCGTGCTTGTGTTTATCCATTAGATGGTGCATGCATCCATTTGGAGGAGGTTCTGGGTTGGATTGTTTGCCCTTTTTTAGTGCAAAATTTTCCATCTACGAGATTAGGGTTTCCTTGGTGCTTGGCCCAGAATAATGGGTTACGTTGTGATTTGTCAATCTTTCCCTTGCATTATGCTGCTCCTTTCTTTGTGAGGATTCGGGGTGCTTTAGGTCAATCATTAGTTGGTATTTTAAACCTTGAAGTTTTCCCTGGTTTTCATGGCGGGAGGTTTTTTCATCAAAATTAGGGCATCGCCATTTCACCATGTGGACTCGTCATTTGGGAGCTTTGGGAAATTGAAATCCTTTGCATTCTGAGTCTTGTTGAGTGGCATTGATTTTAGGATCATTAGAATTTAAATAGAAAAGACTGCATGATTACTTGATTAATGGTTCACGCGTTGCCGATCATCAGGTTCCCATGGTGTCTGCATAATTTCTGCCCACCTGGATTTTCCTGGTTTAGGCTAATTCCGTGGGGTGTTGCAATTTTCGAAATACTTCAAGCTGTCCACAAAAATTCGCCCCATCTGGATTTTTCCGGGTTTCCTGTCTGGCTTTATCCTTTTTGATTTTTTGAAGATAGGATTAATGGATTAAATGTTGAATGTTTATTTCTTGCTGCCAATGAATGAATTTCATGATAATCTAATAATCTTTTGGCTGAATTAATGATTTATCTAACTAATGATGTTTTGGCAGCGAGAATCCGTCTGGGTCGGATTTCTCTGAAATTCCACCCTGACTGGATTTTCCCGGTTTATACAATTTTCCCAGGCTGTCTCATTTTTTCGGATCTTCAAGGATTCGTGATTTCTGATGGATTTCAATTGCTTTATATGATTTTAGTCTAACCTTTGGATTGGAATATACATAATAATAGAATACTAATGATGACCTTTGTGAATGTAGGCCGAATCAAGCAAGGCTACTGCCGGGAAGTCCAAGGGTGACACGGAGGGGTCTTCCATCTCAGAGGCAGAAAGATTAAGGTTAGATATGAAGAGTCAGCTTCCAGAAAGCAAGATATCATCTGTGTGGTCTGAGGTGTCTGACACCAATGTTGGGGCCTGAAGATATGAAGAATTCAAGTAGAGGATGGCTCAAAAGGATCTGTCGGCCTTGAGATAGGGAATGATGAAATCTGGATTGGTCCATGTGGCAGGGTTTCCTCCAGCTATCCAATGCTACAAATTGATACTTGAATGTGCCCGGCAATACGATTTCAATACGCAGAGAGTGGTTAGTACTGAGGGAAGAGTTTTGGCCAACTTCAGTCCTGTCTCCATTTCCCAAGCCTTCGACATGCTGGATCTCTCTTCTGTGTGTGCTTTGAACATAGACACGGCTAAAACATACTATGAGAATGAGCCAACCAAAGCTCAACAGATGATCAATTCATGGTTAGAGAAACCAAAATCCCACTATTCTAAATTGCCTAAGCAATTGCATAGGGTTAAATTCAGGTCAGATAAGTATGATGTAATTACATTCTTGAGCAGAGTGGCAAGATTGAGGACCACTGGGGTGTTGGAGAACTGGATGGTTCATGTGATTAGCAAGATTGAACAAGGAACCAATTACTATTGGGCAGGACTTATTAGTTTTGAGATTGATAAACAGCTGAGGAATGTCCTAGAAACTAAGAGGTTCACCATGTCCTCTTATGTCATGTATGTGCTAGCCAGATTCTACCCATACAGGGGTTTGAATCCATGAGGGACACTCAGACAGAGCATAATCTATGAAATTTATCCGAAGTTGCACCTAGGACATAAAGACTACCGCAGGGCTAATGATGCATTCACTATGCATATCACCCGGATTCTACAAAATACAGAGCATGTGAGGTTGTCAAATGGAGCAATAGGATTAATAAAGAACTATGGGGCTTGGTTTATTCAATTTCTGACCTTTACCTACATTAGAATTGATGGATGTTCGATTGCCCCATATAGATTGCCAAGATACCCTATAGATCACATTGTGTTATTGGAGATTGTCAGGCAGATTTATGAGTTTGATGCTATTGTAAAGGAGAAGCATAAGACAGGCTTCGGTGGAGATTTCCCTCTTGGGATTAGTGTAGCAAAAGTATGTCCTTCCATCCAATCAGTGCACACTGCAAGAGAAGAATTGGCAGCATATGGATTCTCCTTCCACTCCAAGAGGATGAACTTCGATATCACAAGAGAGGCACAGAAGAAGGCCACTAGGGAGTACCAGAATAAGAGTGACCTAGAGGACTATTGGGCTAACATCAAGGATGATTTTGAAGCAAGAAAAAAGAGGTATTCCAGACTCCCTGTTGATGCAATTTGACAGTACAATGTTAAGTTGATCTCGGATCAACTAGAGGATGATGGAAACCTGGTACACAATCATGCTTATGAAGCTGTGAAGGACAGGTCCATCGGGGAAATCAACTGGAATGAGGATGAGGTCATGGAATTGGAGAACCTAATGGCCCCGGTCATGAAATTCACCTCTTCTTGGTTGAAGCACAAGGTTTGGGAACTGGAAAGTGACAAGGTAGCTTGTACCTTCAATTTGATGGGAGACCTCAACCCAATGTCTACCTCAGAAGAATCTGGGGATGATGACCCCAAAGGGAAAACTGCAAAGAGCTCACCATTCAAGATAAAAATCAGAGGTCCCAAGGAAAGTGAGCCTAAAACAAAAAGGAAGCCAAAAGGAAAAAGGAGATGGCAGACTTTGAAGATTAGTAAGTCCTCTGATGAGGAAAATTTGGAAAAAGCTGAAGAGGAAGATGCTCCTCCACCACCGAAGAAGACAAGAACAACCAGAACTTCAAAGAGGAAGAGTCAGGTTGCCTCAAAGGATAAGCCTCCTATTGTTGATGTGGAGAGTTCAGGAGGAGAGAAAACAAAGGTCTACATGAGAAGATCAAGGACTCCATCCCCTAAGGAGCCAATGCAAAAGAATGACCTTTCTCTGGAGATGACAACTGTAGAGCCACCTAAGGCTACTTCTCCTCCACTGAGCATACCTGAGCTAGAAATTCCTAAGGAACATGAAACTAGCGAGGAGGCAGAGCCATTCAAGGAAGGAGCACTCTTTGATGAGGCAGCAGAGCTTGAAGTTGAGTAGGAGGAAAGGCATACTTCTCCCTTAGTGCAGTATGAAGACTCTCCGGAAAGTGACAGAGGCCACAGATCGCCCGAGCAGAAAGATGACATCCCTGCCAAAACCACATCACCGGTGCAAGAGGTGGAGTTTGAGGAAGATGATCAAGGTGAACAGCTCTCTGAGAAGGAGGAGGACAAAATAATCGGGAAGGAAGAAGAGAAAACACCAAAAAAATAGCAAGAGGAGGGAAAAGTTGAGGAAATATGGGTAGAACCTGCAGCCCCGGATTGGTTTGAAAAAGATATTGCAAGGAAGAAGCAGGTGGTAGTCGAAGACACTCCCTTGGATTGGGATGAAATGCTATCAAAGATTGGCAAAGGGAAGAAAAGGAAGGCAGCCAAGGTAGTTTCCAAGGTGGAGAGAGATGAAGCAAATAACAGGGTCATCCATATTGCCACCCTGCCGCAGACAAGACTAGGGAGGAAGTCACTGGTCAAGTCTACAATGTGTAGACTATCAACCTTGGACCAGCCTCCATGGAGCAGGACATAGAGGAATATGAAGGGTCTAGTGCTATGATCATTGGCAGGTTCAGGAAGGAGACCCAAACCAAGCATGAGTTGAGGAAGGAGAATGAAAGACTTAAAAAATGCTTAGAAGAGGTGATGAAACCTCTGCAATCTCTCCACCCTTCTTTTTTAGCTACTCCTGGCTTCCTACCTAAAGAAACCATCTCCGGAATTGAGAAGATGAAAGCCTCTGCTCAACCTATAATTGATTGGTTGAAGAGTGTGCAAATGAAGGGAGATGATGCAATTAAGGATATTCTATTAGTTGGAAAGGACGCGGTCCGAGCCAAGGAGTTATTGGAGCATGTGCTGTCCCAGGACAAAGAAGACCTTGACCTCTTTTTGTAGAAATCTAGGGTCATCATGGGGCATGGCAAAGAGCAATTGGCTGTGGATGGAATCCTTCCTTCCTCCAGGATAAATGAACCATGGGAATGGTTTGAGGCTCTACAAATTTGGCATAAGGCCATGAAAAAGATTCAGAAAAGAAAGAAGGAAATTGATGGTGATCTTACTGAGGTGTATGAGGGCTGCATTGCATTCTTTGAGGTCATGACTGGTAGGAGGAAAATTGCTCCAAAATATCTAAGTCTGGAATAGCTGAAAGAGTGGCGGCATGAAGTTTATGCCCCAGATTCTGAAAGTGTTATAACCGGTCACCAGTTAGATGATGCAGCTACATACCTAGCAGTAATGGATAAATACCAGACCAATAGAGACAATTGGGATAAGACTGTTAAACAGTCAAAAGAGGAAATTGATTCCATTCAATGCAGACTTAAGATATTTCCTTTGCCACCTATCACTGAATTGGATGGGACATTTTTGAGGGTTCAAGGATCATCGGCTCAAAGAAAGGATAAGGGAAGTGGCAGTTAATGCTAATTTTGAGATTTGTGCTTCCCTATTATCATAGGGCATGCATTGGACTAGACTGCATTGGGGACTATGTCAAGTCCGACCTTGATGATGGATGGCATTTAATGTGTGCCTTATTTTGATATTCCTGGGCCGACTTGTTTTGGCAATTATATTTATCTTGTAAAAATGTTTGGCTGGGCCGACATATCTTGAGATTTGCTATAAAAGGGCTCTCTTGCCTCATTGTAAGGGGTTAGCTAGAAAGTAGTAGAGATAAGTAAGAGCAGCAAGGAGCTAGAGTATTTTGTAGTAGGAGTAGTATTCAATTTCTTGAAGCAAAAACTATATCAGAATAGTGGAATTGTTGCAACAGTTTGATGATCTAATACAATTGAAGGCATTGTGGTTTTCTGGTGAAATCTCTTGTGTTATTTCATTTCGCATGGTTCTTGTTGTTCTATCTTTTAAATTGCTTGAGGATTTAGGGTTTAACGTTCAAAATTAAATTAGTTTAGTTTGGTGGATGATGTTTATGATTTCATATTTGGAATGTTTGTAGCAATCTCTGGTCTATACTCCTGGTAACTATCTGATTGTAGTAGGCTGGTGAAGTCAACCTGGACCATATATTTACATGTGCTTAAGTTTGATTGTAGATGAATGTCTATGATTTGAAAATCTATTTACCTTAGAAGATTGCACCGTTCTTGTGATATTGCATTGTGGGTTAAGCAGGAATTGGTTGTTTGAGATTGGTCCATTCTAGATATTGTCATTTGCATGGTTCATTCTAAGAATAGTTTAGATCTTATCATATTCTTGCGCCCTTATCTTTTGCTATTTCTTTATCAGTTGGTTAGATTTAGGATTAAAGATCATTATATTGCAAAATCTGAATAGTGGAAAGATACAGTTTGCTTGTACTAAGGTCGCTTTGTGATTACCAGCATTTTCACATAATTATCTGAGTTGTTTATGCATTGTCATGACCTGACACCCGAGAGACCTTGGGGTGATTTTCAGCAATTTATTGTTGAAGATTGCCTTTCAAGAGAGATAGAATATTGTATTATGTCTAAGTTATTGTTGTGCAGAAAACACCATCAACAAGTTACACCTTCCTTGTGTTGAATTTAAATTCCTTTGAAGCTATGAATATAAAATACTACTCTGCTTAGTAGTCGCTCAACAATTCTTCTCTTATTCTGATCTCAAACATTTGAATTTTCATACATGTCCGCATAACATGAGACCTTTCATACCTGATGTACCACTTATACTCTCTCAACCATCATAACAACTCAAAGTTGTATCACATATATACCCAATTACATCCGCATACATCAATTAGGTCGACCTAATTAGATGTGACCAAAAACATTTCAAAATAGATCCTACAAACATTTGCATTATATATTTAATCTTCACAATACATATCATGTATTAGGTCAGCCAAGAATTGGGCCTAATCACAAAAAATTTCAATCATACATACACTTGTCCATGCATGTGACTTCAAAACTTGAGCCTTCTTCAAATTCACACTTATCTGACATCAACAAGTCTATCTTTAGAACTGTAGCACAAAAAAAATCTTCTCAAATAAATGTGAAATATCCTACATTGTCATCCTAAATAGAGAAATGGTTGTGCTACACAGAGATGAACTATGTCAATGATATCTTCTAAACTATTTCATAAAACGTCACAAAATCTTGATTTTATCTGAATCTGATAGACTTTAAACCATGGTAAAAAGCATAGAGATATATATTTTAGTGTAAAGGAGTGCAGACCCAAAAGCTAATGCACTGAACCACAAAACAATTAGTAGAAGTACACTTAGCTAATTTCTTGTACAACCATATTTACCATAACAACTTATTCTATACACATATATTTAGTAGCACTTCCAAATCATACTAGTCTGACCATAACAATATTGACATCAATGATAACACTGGATCAAACAGTATTATGTAGTTTATGCTCATGTTTCCAACTCTCCAAAACTTCCAACAATCTCCTTCTTCCAACATAGAATGATATGCATAAAAAATATAAATATATGCATAAAATAAAATGTCCAAACATAAAACCAATATAGTGGAATTAAATGATTAGCAACTATTTCTCTGTTAGGATAATGAAGGACCAGTTTCATAATTGATAGTTAGATCCTCTATTGATTAGACTTCCTAGGCTTAATACTTTTTGTAGCTTCCCCACGAGTATAATTAAAAAAAATACATATTATTATAAAAAATGATATATGAAAAATAATCACTTACCACAAATGAATTATTATCCTCAATAATACTTTTCTTATCTTCATCCATCTAATGGGGTACGTGCACAAAGTGGAGTTGTCACCTCCTCTTATAGCAAGCATGAAGAAGAAAATTAGAGTAAAGATGAATTGTTAGATAAAACAACAAATACATAATGATATTTACATTACTATATCATACATGTGGGAGAGGAATGGGAGACCAAACTACAACATCAATTCCCATCTCCATTGATCCAAAAATATCATAAGGATTGTGTGTTGATGTCATTATTTGAAAATAGGACCACAATTATCTAAATAAAACCTACATAATATTATTTATATATACAATGAGTAAAAGTAGTAAAACTTACCTCAATTAAAATTGATAACTAAGTAATACTACCAATGTATTGTAACATTAGAAGTCTAGCATCCACTTGGTCATCATGAAATTTTCAAAAAAAAGTAGTATATCAACTATTTTATTACAAATTACATGTCTATGGACTTAACATGCCCACATAAGCATGTGATGAGTTACCAAGAAATCCAAGATGCCATACTTTGACCCTATAATTTTATAATACATTCACAATTTGACATTAATCTCTATTAATCATGGAATAATATTTTTAATTGTAGATTTCAGTAGGAAATATACCAAATTACACAATCTTATTAAAAATTTACCTTTTGATCGATACTAAATATCATTCCTAGTTACTTATTGGTTAAGACTATATTGTCCAATATATAAGTATGATGTTCTCTACCATATGTTACATACTCCTCTAATTATGGAACATACATTTTTGACCATGTATCTTATATGCGATGTGAACCTTGTCTCAAAATACTTGGATTCATAATCATATTTGGAACCAAAAGGATGAAAAATGTGTGGTGATAGTTCACACCTAAAAGAATCACCCTCATCACCATAGAAGAGAGGCTTTCTATATTGTATATTTAATGTTTATATATGAGTAAATTGGTGAAATCCAACTCAACAATATCCTTCACAAAAAAAGAAAAGAAAAGAAATTGTGATATATTAAATAGATGAGTGGGAAAGTGGTATCGTTGGTTGGCTCTAGGCACAACATGCCCATATCTATTTTATGTAAATCCTTTGCCTCTACCTTTGAAACTTTGCATATAAAAATAATTTAAAATTTTATTCTAGAGAAAAATCATACTAAAGTTTCCTTAAATAATATTGAGGTGCCTTATTGAAGGATGGTCAAAAACCATCAACCACCCATTTCAAAAGTTATTCTTTATTCCTTGGCATCGACACCAATGAATATGGAATTTTTTTCAACTTTTTATGCATAGGATTGTTAGCTCTAGGGTCTACAACTAACGCACATAAATTATTTTTCATAATATTTTTAATATTTCACTTATTTATAAGATAGTTTTGTCATATAATATTGATGAGAAATTTTTGTTTAATTTTTCCAAGTATATATTTATCTACTAAATGAATCTATGTGAGATATTATTGACTCCAATTATATGCAAGATTTTGTTGATGGTGTTTTTATTTAAATTTTATAGATTTTCTACTAATTTTTTATGCTTCTTTTTGTTATGCTTAGTTTTTCCTAAAATATTGTCTAGAATATCATAAGGATGTCTCAAAATGGATAGAGGAGTTTCAGATTGAATATTTTATTAATTCTCTTTACTAAAAATTTCATCATGTATTAATTATATGGATGAGGTTTTAGAGGTGATGATGGGTTCAAATTTGATGAAAATGAAAAATAAATGAGCTAGCACAAATGTAAATGAAAATATCCTTAATTTAACTAAAATTGCTAAGGAAATAAATAAATTTACCTCTTGCATGTTGTGATAGTATTATTTTTCAATGAAATTACTATAACTCTCTCACTAAATAACATAGCTACACTTTCGTGAATATAGATAGTTGCATGTATTATCTCTATTTATTGAGTGCTTGATATGAGGGTTTAATATTAAAATTTGTAAGTATTGCTATGCTTCTAGATTTAATGTTGATAGTGCTCTTGTAAAGGCTTATACTTTAAAGTTTTGTTGTTACTATTTATTACTAAATAATTCATTGAGTTACTTTGGAGTGTGGAATGTTTCCTTTGAAATATTTTTCCCCATGTAAGTCACCATGTAATGAGATATTGAATTTTTTGTTTATTTCCTTATAATTTTTTGAAATTAATTCATTATTTACACATATCTCCTCTTATAAATTTATGTAGGAAGTGTATTTCACACTTATATTTTTTTCAAAAATATAAATTTCTAATTAGAGTCTCTTCATATTTTATAAATGATTAATAATATTTTTAATTATATAAATGAATCTATTGAGTGCTTGATATGAGGGTTTAATATTAAGCTTTGTGAGTATTGCTATGCTTCTAGATTTAATGCTTGTATTACTCTTGTAAAGGCTTATACTTTAAAATTTTGTTTTTGATTAGTGATAAATAGGTTTTGATGGGACCAAAAAGCCATTACAACATGATTTTGAAGGGACCCAAAACCCTATCCAAGAGAGTCAACCTATAGCAAAGATACTCTATAAACCAACAACAACCCCTTAGTAGTCGCACCAAGAATAAAGCAAGACAGCACAGGCTACACAAAGAAAAAAAATGACCTAAAGCACGTTAACCAATTACAACCAGGATTTAACTAGGCCCATAAACCCAAAGGTTTTGCAGGGACCTTAAACCCTTAACCAGGTTTTTTAGGGACCTTGAACCCAAAAAGATACCATGATCAGCCAGATACAAACACAACCTAGCAACAAAAATCCAACTGCACAGAAGGAAAAGATGTTTATCAAGCTGAGAACCCAACTCACACTCCACTTCTAAAGGAGGGAACCCCCCTCTATTGGAGAGGAAGATACAACCAACTTTTTAACTAAAGCCAAAAGTTTCTAGCAATCTCAACCTCCACCTCCGTAGGAGAAGCACCCACCTCAAAAAGATCTACAACTGAGGAAACCAGAAAAAAGCATTCCCCAACTCCACCTAAATAGGATTAGAGGAGAAAGCCAACACTCCAGCACAAATGGTACATGCACCATCCTTTGGAATTCCTAGCAGCTGAAACAAAAGGTGGAACAAACAATAAAGTTTGAACAACCAAACCACCACAAAATCATTGAGCATTAAACTCAAGTGGGTGTACAAATAAAGTATGAAGAGCAACCCAACCACCATCCAAGAAACAACAATAGGGGACAACCAGCACAAAGCTCCTCAAAACTTAACAAAATATAGGTATACAAAAGAATCAAGAACATTAACCCAAATAGCATTGAGAAAATAGGAACAAGGGAATCCACTTCCTTTGACAATAAAAGAATCCACCCAAACATCAACAAAGTGATAAAAGCAGAGGCAACCTCCACTCCTAAAATCCTCTTCAAGAGGACCCAAACTTCTCTCCATAATAGAGCCCCAGGAAAGATAGAGAAAAAACCCACCCAACAAGCACTACAACACCCCACCATTTGCTGCAACGCCACCACCAAAAGATTCCTTAAAAGTGTAATGCCCCTCCATTTTCCTTATCTAGACAGCTTTTGGGATTTCATCTAGACTTTATGAGGTGGTTTTTCTTGACTTTATGTTACTATTTGATAAAATTAATGTCACCATTAGATGTTACTTGGACATGGTGATATTTTGATGAGTTGATGTTGTGATTGATTATTTGTTTATAACATGCTTTCACATTATCATAGTTGTTATTTGAGTTAATATTGATGTATGCTCATTTATTGATTATTGATGTTTTAATTTCATTAATCTTGATACGACTATATTTGTGAAGGGGATGATATTGCATCTCTCACTTGTGAGTGCCCTGTGATTTCCACAATTCTCTCTTCATAGTGTGTATGAAATTACTATCTGTATACATGTATGACATTTGCTTGTTTGCAGGATTGCAGGTATAGGACATTAGCTTCACCTAGTTTCATAGGCTGAGCATGTCCACTACTCAACAGTAATATTGGGAGAGAGTAACGGGTTACCTAGTCATACCTTTACCCTAGTACAATGTGTCATCAGTTTGAGTTTTGGTCTTAGCCTTATCATTATTGTTCTGGGTATTTTATTATTGTGCAAGTTTAATTTGGTAGATTAAATGTGTATTGATTTATATATTTAATTAATTGAATTATTGTTGTGAAGGATTTAGAATAAATAAATAAATAAATTTAATCTAGTTATGTTGTTGACTAATTTTTATTATTAAAAATAAATGGTAATTAAATAAATAAGAGTATTTAAATTGGTTGCAATTAGTAAATTGTTTTGTTTTATTTAAATGCATGTGGTTGGAAAATATCTTTGGTTGTTGAGGGAAAATATATTTTGTTGGGATAATTGTGAGTTAGAAAATTGTTATCTTATTGTTGAAAATTGATTCTCGAAGGAAAATATTGGAAAAAGTGAAGAAAGTTGTTTCACGAGAGTTTTTGGTGTGGGTTGTTGAAAATTGGAGAGGAAATTGTGGATCTCTCTGAGGAATTTGTTTTAGAATTTTGGTTGTAGAATTCTTAGCTATGTACTATTCTATTTTCTGGAAAGAGGCAATTTCAATGGAGGAAGCTTTGGCTACTTTGGAAAATTGAAGCTATAGAGAAGCTCAGCAACATTTCTTGAGGTAACATTCTTCTAGAATAGGTTCCTTTACAATTTTTGTGAATTAAGAATTGAAAATTTGTTTATTTTATTGTAATACAATTTGGAAAGTGATAGGAAAGGATTTACATACTGTAGAAGTTCTTGTTTCTTTTTGTTTAAAAAGATTGCTTGAAAGAGGAACCTCTATAGAAAATAATTAAAAATCCTTTATGTTGTTTGTTCATTTGAAATAAATTGATACAAAAGAAAATTTAGATATATGTAGAAAACCTTCATTCTATTTTGTTCTCCCTATTCTTTTTGGTTATCTGAGAATTTCTAAGCTTTCTGTAGAAAATTTCCTCTATGAAAAAAAAGTTAATTTCTCAACTTGAACCTGTGATTGGATTAATTGCATATATATATATATATATTTTATATAAATATTTTGTGTTAATTATATAACACTTTGAACTTATTGGAGAGCGAATTCACAGAGTCATCGTACGGTGAAAATTCGTCATAGTAGATTTTTTTTAAAATATATGTTAGTGATTGGGGGCCAAGGGTTGAAACCCCTAGCTACACCCATACAGAGGTGCGTATTGTGTGCAGCGCTCCCCATACACGTGTGGGGGAAGCGCTGCCCACAGGCAGTGAACCCCTACGTGGGGGGCCATGGCCAAGGCAGTGCCCTATGTGTGCGTGTTTATTATGTTATGTTTTGTTTTACTGTTGGGATTTTGATTTATCATATATATTATATATGATATATATGTTATATATAATATATATTTATTATACATAATATATTTATTATATATAATATATTTATTATATATAATATATTTATTATATATAATATATGTATTTAAAGTTAAATGTATTTTATATTACTTATAAATAATATGTTTATTATATTTATATGTATAGTTGTATAGTTGTATATATATATATATATTTATTTAAATATAGTTATTTAGATTGTTTTTTTTTAAGATAGTAAATGATTTATTTTAATGAAATATTAAATGGGTAAGTGCATGCAAGCACCAATTGTTATTTTATAATGAAGTGATTTTATTAGAAATATTGAGATTTTTATTTATATGTATTTGTGAAATTTGAGTTAACAACTAGTTTTAATTTCTTTATGGTTTGTAAACAAAAGTATATATTTTTAATATAAGCATGCAAATGCATGGGCTAGTAAATCTTAAAATAAAATGAATTGGAGAGAAAGTTAATTTATATTTTAATAGATATTGTATTATTAAAATGTTTAAGGTGCAAGTAGAGGATTTTATAATGCAATTATTGTAATAGAGAAATTGAGTCTATTATTATTATACGAAACTATGGAATTGAAGTTAAATAAATAGTTTTATTTTATTTCCTTATTATTGCAAATGAAATCATATTTACTTTGAACAATTGCATGTGATGAGATATTGATTCAAATTGGATTTAGGAAATTTGAATATTAGATTATTTAAGTGCCCAAATTTTTTTAAGCTGTGTTATTTTCTGTTCACGTTTGCGGGCAATTTGAGTTGAATATTATGAGTAATTGTCAAACTAAAAGTTAAACAATTGGTTTGGTTCGTTGTTGATTTATTGGATTTGGAAAATCCTAATGGTTGTTTATTTAATTACTTGAGTGGCTTCTTGTTATTGTGTATTCTTTTGTAATTGTGTATTGGGAATTGGAGATATTTGTTGTCAAGAAAATATAAGTCTTCTAGAGATTGTAAAATTGTGAAAGGGTTATTGTATCTTTTGTTCACCCTATTTGAGATTTCCTTGGGTAGTGCATGTTTTTGAGATTCAGTATTTGACATCCGTAGGGATGTGTGAAATAGTTTGAACACCCAATTACTATGAATGGGTTGTGTGATTTAATTTGAGCACCCGGTTACTACGAACGAGATGTGTTTTTCTTTTCAGAATGGTTGATATTTGTTATCAATTTGTTTTGTGTACACTTTCTACCTTTGGGTTGTGGAATATGTTATTGTGTTGTCAATAGGGGAGTGGCTTTCAATGGGGGCCGAGACACAAAGGGGTCCCATGACAACTCGTGTTAAAGTCAATTTAATCGGTGGAAATTAAATAACCTTTATTAGGGATAGAGTAGCTTAATACATTTAATTAGATAATTTAGCCTCACTCATTGGCTCGAGGGCTAGTATGAGACTTGAGATGAGTCGGGAAGGCCTGGAATGGCAAGATCATTATCTTGTCTTCTCGAAAGATAATTGATTCCACATTGGTGTGCATGTGGGGTTGAGTTCATGAGAGGTTACCAAGATAACCCAAAATGGGGGCTGGGACCTAGGAAGATCTCCTTTGGATAACCAATGCAACCTTTGTGATGACACTCTTCCTATGACAACAGTCAATTTGTATTATATAGTGGATGTATTGATTATGTGGTTCTGGAAGCAATGTAACCTTATGTTTTGTGTTTACTGGTACAGTGATGTTTTGTGTTCACTAGTACAGTGTTGTTTTTTATTTACTGGTATAGTGTGGTCTTGTATATTGCATGTGTCTAGAGGTAGTAGGATTGTCTCGGTTACCTTTTACTATCTCCTAGTATGAGGGTTGGGCCTACAGGTACCATATGGTTGGGTGGTGTGCTTCTTACACTATTGAGTTTCTCTTCCTATTCGTGATGGCGGGATCTTCTTGTTTGAGGAGCTCATGTAGTTCTCTAGAGTTGTTCTTCTCTTTATTCATTGTAACTATGGATCATTATGTATAATTGTACTACCTCATTTGTATCAAGGTGAACCTTTGTGATGTAATTGTAATAATATTTGTGATCTATTCATTATTGGATTTAATGGTGTATTGAATTTTATGTGGTGTTGTATCTATGGAAATATGTTCTTTACACTCTATGAGTTGGAATTATCTTGCAATGGATTAAGGCTTTGATGTATGTTGTATCTTGAGTTTAATGTTCATATGCTATGGTTGGTTTAACTTTGTTCGTAAAGGTATTCACATGTAGACGCGTTGCGTGGCCTAGAGGATGTATGTGGTTAGAGTATGATACTTTACTCATCTTATTATAATTTTTAAGAGAAAAAAATTAGTTGTGCTTCCACAGTGTTGCAACGTCCTCTAGGTTGCGGGATGGGGTTTTACAAAAAGGGAACTAGCATCATCAACTACAAGCACCGAGCAGCTACCTAGAATAGATTTTAGCAATAGCAACCCTTCCAACATCAGTAGACCTACGGGAAGATAAAGGAAGTCCTCACAAGAAAAGTGAAAATGGGTATGTGCAGGATCATCATGGAAAAAATAGGCCCTTAAGTGGCAAAAAAATTAGAAAAATCAGAATTAGGCAACTTGAAGTAAAAATTTGAATAAGTTATCTATATTATTTTAAAAATATGTAAGAATACAATCTGTAGAAAATTGAATGTAGTTTCTAAACTACTAGGTTTGTTTTAAAAAATCTATTTGGTGAAAATTTAAAATTTCAATGCAATAGTACTTAAATTTTAGGGAAAAAATAAGAAATAGGTGTCCTGACCACCTAACCACAATAAAATGATAATATTTTTTATTAATATTTTATAAGTAGAGGACTCATATCGATGTGATACATATTTTTGTATTTTTTTCCAAGTAAATATTATTAATTATGAATTTTTTATTACAACTTTTAAAAAATATAAAAACTCATCTATCCTGCCACCTTAACTTGGTCAAAACTTCATGAAATTCATTTTTTATTTTTTAAATCATATAGTATGTGAAACATAGAATGTGTCACATGTTTTGGATTCAAAAAATGTGATACCATTTGAAAGCTATAGATGTTTTTCAATCAATCTATCAATTAGGACTTTAGTCATAATTTTAATAGAAAATGAATAATAATTACTTATTAAATTCAAAGTAAAGCATATTTTATATTGGTGGAAAGCTAAGAATCTTCTTTAAAAACCCTTTTTATTTCATCAATTTTGGGTAAAAAAATGTTGTCAGCCACATACCCATCATATTGCCACTTTTTGGCCCATCATGATCCTACACATACCCAAAGAGTTGACTAATCCATTAAGCACCCTGTCCTCCTTGCCATGCCAACCAAGAATAAGAGAGCCAAAACTCCCAACACACTCCTAAAAAAGGAAAACCATACCTCACCCCAAGTAAGGCCATAGATGAGAGAGGGATCACACAACAAGCAAAGGAAATCCTCCACAAAGAAAGGTCCATAGCATCAGCAACAACTGCTTCAAACATGAGCCCACCAGCAACCATGAGCTCCCAATAGCTACCCACCATAGCTATCAACATTAGCAGTGAAATTTTTCATAGCAACCCTTCCATCGTCAACTAGAACCTCCAAACAATAAAGCTGGTAGAAGAAGACTCCATAAAATGGAGCACACCAACAACCAAGAGCTCAAAGCAAGAATCCACAACAAAAACTGCCATAAGAAGCCCTAGTGTTGATAGAAAAACCTCCAACAATAGTTCACTAGAGAGAAAAGGGAGACCCACATAGGAAAAAAGAAGGGAACTAGCCAACCCATTTAGCACCCCATTCTCCTTGAAATTCCATTCAAGAATAAGAGAAAGGAAAAAATCCCAACACAATCTTGACATAGGAGAACCAAACCTCACCCTAGACAACAACAAGAGATTTGAAGCCAACAACATCGCAAAAAAAACCAATAGAAACATCTCCTAAAGAGATGCCAACAACAACTCAAACATCAACTGTCCATAACCCATCAACTGTCCGCGACCCATTAGGAAACCATAGCCTAAGAAACCCTACTGATGATAGATAAACCTCCAATAATAGTCCAACAGAGAGAAGAGGGAGACCCACACAGGAAAAAAGAAGGGAACCAGGCAGTCCATTTAGCACCCCATCCTCCTTGACATTCATGTCAAGAATAAGAGAAAGGAAAAAATCCCAACATAGTCCTGTCACAGGAGAACTAAACCTCACTCTAGACAACAACAAAAATTTTGTTGCCAACAACATCCCAGAAAATCCAATAGAAGCATCTCCCAAAGAGATGCCCACTACAGCCCAGACATCAACCTTTCATGACTCGTCAGCCATCCACGACCCATCAGGAAACCACAAATCCCATTTACCTCATCATCATATTCAACATCTCCCTCATCCTCTGTTGTAGTAGAATTCAAACTCCTACCCTTGCTCTTGTTCCCGCCACTCACCATATGATTTGTGACATCTATACTTTGAAATTTTGTTGTTACCATGGATTACTAAATAACTCATTGAGTTACTTTGAGTGTGGAACATTTCCTTTGAAATATTTTTCCCCATGTAAGTCACCATGTAATGAGATATTTCATTTTGTGTTTATTTCCTTATAATTTTTTGATTAATTCATTTTTTGCACATATCTCCTCTTATAAATGTATCAAAAGATGTATTTCACACTTATATTTTTTCAAAAATATAAATTTTTAATTAGATGCTCTTGATATTTTATAAATAATTAATAATATTTTTAAAATTATAAAAATAAATTTTAATCTCTAATAAATAATTGAAGGAACTTGTGTTATCTCATATTATTAATTATAAGAAATTCACAATAACTCATAATAAAAAATTTATCAAAGGTGTAGTCACCTTCTAACATAGACTAGTGTAGATGCAACCATCCTTGTAAAGAAATATGGGAGGTGAATCCCAACAAAAATGGAACCAAATTTTACATGGACATAGTAGAAATCAAACCTATTTTACTTATTTTCTTAACATATAATTTAGAAAAGGCATGTAAGGCCATATCTACACTTCTTGAAGTCCTCCTTGCATGGAATCTCCCTAAAGACTTGGTGGGAGGCTAGAAATGTTAGAAGACAAAAGAGATTCTATGTAAGGGGCCTATTGGTGGAAACTAAAATATGAGTAGCTATTTTCTAAATCACTTTTAAAATTTTAATTTGTAGAAGTAATCAAAAATCTATGTTAGATCATAATTTATACAACATATTTCATATTTTAAAATGTTTAAAAAATTTCTAGCATTGTCATGGATTGAAATTTTTGTTAGATTTATTCAAACAAGGGTTAAAATAAAACAAATATTTCTTACCTTCCTTCATCACAATCAAAATTTTGATATCACCTCTTAGAAAAATTTACTAGGTTGATTACATAATAATCATAATGTAAAGATCAAAGACATATAACAAGATTATACAATATCTATCTTAGCAAAACCCTCAAGAGGGAAAAACTCAACCTCCAAAAGTGTTCAAACTAAATATATTATTTAGAAATGAAAACATTACAATACATTTATAGAGTCTCCATTAATACTCTTGAAACATCAAACCCCTCCAATATATCATCCATGCATCTAAAAATGCATCCACACATCCCATACAATGCTTAACATATACACTCAACATGATAGCTCTATACAAGTGATAGCCAAATCAAACAACCAAATATTCAAATCCAACCACTAAACTTATTCTTTCATTTATACAATTAAGCTCACACAAAACAACCAAATGATAAGATAAAACCATGCGCCTCAAAAGTATGAGATCATAAAACTATTGACCCAACATTTACTTTTTGGTACTAAGTTTTCTTAATAAATTAACTATTTTTCTCATGTGTAACCCACACACAAAATATCCACCCATTGGACCACATACAAATTTACAAGTGGACCCAAATAAATATTTAATGTGACTAAACACATCTCTGAAGATGCACCATAAATAAATATTCATTTTAGATATTAAATTTATTTTTTTCATGTGAAATATTTACAACTCTTTTCCTAGTAGATTTCAAATACTATCTTCTTATAAAAATAATTTATATATATATATATATGGATTGATTCCTATAACACCAAAGACATGCATGACATGGATTCATGTGAGAAGAAACATGAATCCATGTCATGCATGTCTTTGGTGTTATAGGAATCAATCCATCCCAATATATATATATATATATATATGAGAAGAAACATGAATCCATGTCATGCATGTCTTTGGTGTTATAGGAATTAATCCATCCCAACATATATTTCTATAGATAAGGTATGGTTGGAAAAATCATGCATATGATAATGGCTTAATTTAAATGGGATGTTATTCCTAAAATGAAATATCATACAGATGGCATGATCGAGATAAAATGTCAACTTCCCATTCATAGTGCCTAATTCCCAATAGGATGCCATACTCAAGCCACTAGTACACCTGAGTTGGCCTAGTGGTGGAGAACTTGTACTCTTGAAAGAGAGTTCACAAGTTCAAATCCTGCAAGGGGTAAGGTATGTACACATTGTATTATGGAGCATGAGTTAGGTGCCTCCCTCATATTGGGAGTACAAGGAGTCCCATATACTGTCCTTTCTAGGGGACACATGTGGATCACTTTCCATCCATAAGATGGTCAATTGGGCATGCAAATGTACCTCAATTGTAATAGAGGAATTAAGACATCAAAAAAGGATTAAAAAGTATATATATATTTTTTTAACTAAAAAATAAACATCAACTCTTCAGCATACATTTTTCTATGAAAAATCAATAATTTAGACATGAGGGAGCACTAAGGGAATCACTTATTATAACTATGGAGAAAAAATATAAAAAATAAATTCATTTATGGAATTTGGGCACTTTGGAATGGAAAGAAAATTCATGATCCCATCTAGTTTGTAGTCTAATATTTATTTAAATAATAGGTAAGAGCTTTATTTTGGATCTAGGTTATATTAATGTTAAAATATTAAAGTGTTCACAATTGAATCTACAAGAATATAGTAAATAAATTTTATTTTTTTCATTTTTTTAATATTTCAACACTTTTTCTCATCTAAGTTATTTTTAGGTATTTTGAATTTAACTATACTTACAATCTAAATATTAATAAATTTTTAAATATTATTGGGATACTAAACAAAAATAAAATGACCTTACATAAAATATATAGAGGAAATAAATATGAGTAAGAAATAATAACTAAATTACCATAGATAAAGATTAATGTGAGAAAACATCTGATTATCCATATAAAAATGTAATGAAATAAAAAATATAAATATGTAACCCGAATTTGGAGAGGAGATTGTCTTGAAAATTTTGGATAGAAGATTTATTTGACTACATTAGATGAATTTTCTATTTATAATTTTAAATTGGATCTAATATGCCTAGAATAAGGAAAGTGTACTTTGTAGGTTGTGTGATTATGTGAAAAATTTGGTCACTTGCATGTTGTATAAGTGATCTTTATGCCTATGAATTTGATCTCTAACTTGTGCAAATGTCCTTTAAATGTATATTTGACCCTAAATTTTGTACCTATAATGGTAAATTGGTAGTGTAGATGATCATGTTTTGGAGCTTTCTTCGCAAGGAGGTTCTCTTTGGTGAAACCATTAGAGATAACTTAATTCCATTTTGGAAAATATGGAAGAAAATATACAATTAATGCAAATGACAATATTGTGCTAAATAATAACTAAGAGCATGAAATTTAAACAAAAATATTATCTTTAGCGACCTAGTTTAAAAGAGGGTTTTTGAACTTTTTTACATAGAGGCTAATGCAAATGCAATTGCAATAGCTAATCCTATTCATTTTAATAGCATATGTAACAATATTTTTTAGGTGTGATGCTAGAAGCAATAAATTATGTGGGAAGGATATGGTAATGCATGATATAGTGTTTCATATTTCTTGATAAATAATAATGGGTATGTGTAGAGTGTGTAGCTCATGACTTTATTTTTACCCAAAATTGATGAAACAAAAAGGGTTTTTAAAGAAGATTCTCAACTTTCCACCAATATAAATTATGCTTTACTTTGAATGTAATAAATAATTATTATTCATTTTCTATTTGAATTATGACTAAAATCCTGATTGATAGGCCGATTGAAAAATATCTATAGCTTTCAAACGGTATTATATTTTTTGAATCCGAAACATGCATCACATTCTATGCTTCACATACTATAGAATTAAAAAAAATGAATTTCATGAAGTTTTGACCAAGTTAAGGTGGTAGGCATACGAGTTTTTTATATTTTTAAAAATTTGTAATAAAAAATTCACAACCAATTGTTTACTTGGAAAAAAATTATAAAAAAATATGCATCACATCGTAACATGAGTTTTCTACTTAGATCTAAAATCTTATTAAAAAACATTATCATTTTATTGTGGTTAGGGTGGTCAGACAAACACCTACTTATTTTTTCCTTGAAATTTAAGTACCACTGCATTGAAATTTCAAATTTTCACCAAATAGATTTTTTTTTTAAAATAAACCTAGTAGCTACAAATTCTATTCTTACATATTTTTGAAATAATATAGATAACTTATTCAAATTTTTATGTCAAATTGCCTAACTCTGATTTTTTTGAATTTTTTGCCACTTAAGGGTTGTTTTTTCAATGATGATCCTGAATATACCCTAATGTAGGACTTGTATCCTTTGATACACAACCTAGGTGCACAATTTGAAAGTTTTGGTTTGAAAGTTGACACATAGACTAGTTAATATTAAGTCAACTTAGGATAAAAGTGAAAATTTTAAAATGTGAATCAAATTATTTATCGCAAAACTAAAGTACCACATAAATTACTTGATTGTCTACTTAATACAACCATGCAAAGTGACATATAAAACAAAAGATAAAAGTGCAACATATAAATTTTCACCCTTACAAATAGTCGCCTCTTATTATTCTTTAATTTTGGCCGAATATTTATTTCCCCTAGAACTTATTCTTAAGACTAAAAACTTAATAATATTTTTAAGAAGTCTACTTGTATTTTATAATTTTATATTTTTTTAATAGAATTTATCATGATAACTTTTTGAAAAAAAATGAGTATGACTATATTTACACATGACCTATCATATATGTAAAATAAGAAGCATTTATTTAAGTGATAGTGATACTATATTCATATAATAATTATAACAAATTACTTTGAAACATACATAAACATCTATTACATAGCAATCTAATATTGCTATTAAATAAATGTTCTCATAGAATTTTATATTGGTCTTTTTTATAATATATTGTATCACTCTACTAATTTAGAATTTAGAAACCTCAATAATGGCTTGGACAAATGGCAGTTTGAAGATGGTGTAGCTTTTGACTAGTGAATAACATCATTGACATATCAAATTCTAATCCCACATTCCTTAGATATTTTTCTTGTTCATCTTCATCATTTTTGGCTTCAACAATAATGACATCCACAATCAGAATAATCCCATTGTCTGGTATGGCCTCATGACACTTTTTCAACAATCTTACACAATCATCATCATCCCAATCATGCAAAATCTACGACAAAACAATTTTCTATATAATTTAAATTCCTACTAAAATATTATAAATTTTAAAGAAATATTTTAAAATAAGATCAAACATACCTTCATAAAAATTGCATTAGTTGGAAGAATATGTTCAAACATGTTGCCACTAACATGCTCTACTCCTACATGTTAACTCATTAATGAAATTTATATGTTAAAGACCAAAGAAAATAGACATGTTATGTCTATAATGTCCAAGACATTTACAAACAATAATGGTTCATATTAAAACTTACAAATAAAAGGAGGGTTTCTTTCATATTGTTAACTAGTATCATAAGAAAAATAATAAATAAAATAACTAGCAATCATATTCCACGTGTAAGAGCATAGCATTAGATAAGTTGTGTAAATATCAATTAGTTTAGAAAAGACAAATACGCAATATTTTTTAAAGAATCACAACCACTTAAAATATAATTCAAGAATCTTATGGAACTCCAATTTATAGACTAATAGTATATTATAAATGAAAGAGTTTAGAAATTTGAGATTGATATTTATATCCATAAGAGTTTACAATGAAATTCGTTTCCTTGAGAATCTGTGTACATAAAAAAGAAGAAGCATTTTTTATGTGTCTATAATTGATAGAAATCTTCAAATATGTTGTCATCTATAGTTGATTTGATTTATATTTTAGAAATTTCCATAATGATTTCTCTCGTTGCAAAATTAGGGACTAAAAAATATTTTTCCTTGAGAGTTTTTTTATCCCATTATTTTTCTTTCCTTTGTGACTTTGAATGAGTATAGTTGAGGTGGTTGAATTTGTAGAAAATGTGTTTCTCAGTGGCTTGAAATTAGTTGGAATATGATGAACACATGTTTTTTTATCCCATTATTTTTCATTCCTTTGCGACTTTGAATAAGTATAGTTGAGGTGATTGAATTTGTAGAAAATGTGTTTCTCAGCAACTTGAATTTAGTTAGAATATGATGATCACGTGTTTTTGAATTTACACTTAGAAGTTAGGAACTAGAAAATGTGATGTTAAATTTATGATAAGAGTAATTTACAATAAAAAATTTGAGCTAGTATAGGAGATTTTACGAGAATGAATTCTTCTTTTGAGTATTTGAGGTGATATTAGAAATTACAAAGTGTTCCATGAGTCTTGTATCATTGTTAATGGAAGAAATCAGGCCTTAAATAAGGTTAAATGGATTGAATCCCAAAGAGGATGGCATGGAATCTCAACTCAAAGAATTTTTCTAGGTATTTTATGGATTATTTTGGTTGTGATTTAAAAATAATAATAATGAATTCAGGTAGTCCTTGATTGTGGTTTTTTTTCCGCATTGAGAGTGGGTTTTAACATGATTATTGTTATGTGAATTTATTTATCATGGATTTTTTTGACACAGACAGGGTTGTATTTGGAGGAGGAAACCATTGAACATGCACTTCATTTTTTTGGAGAAACCAAGGATGTTCTATTGAAAAA
>VDFB02137237.1:75203-158122 GCA_007258455.2 Sequoia sempervirens | reverse complement strand
GTTTTCATGTTGGTTGTTCAATTGTCAAAAGGATAATCACCATTGTTCCCTATGTGTGTATGTTGTTTTATTCCTTATTATTTTATTCACATGGGCTTTCGGGCTTCAACCATGTGTTTTATGCATTGGAAGGCCTGATCTCCTTGGTAAAGATAGCTAGAGCCATTAGAAGAAGATCAATGGTTGTTATTAAGTAATGTGGCCACATCTTGGCCACTACCCACATGCCCATATTGGTTTATTTCATATTATTTTAAAACACATGAGCTAGTGGCGATGGCCACATCTCATGTTTGGTGGTGGGACCAGTGTTTCCAAAAGGCCAATGGTCATAGCTTTGATAAAGACCAATGATGGACACTACAACACGTGTTCTCATTAGGATTGTTCCCCATGTTCCTATCTATCTTATGCATTAAGGAGAGATAATCACATAGGCTAGCAGGTAGGGAGACATCTATCAGTTTTTATGGAACTTTCCAAGCTTTGGAGATGGTGTGTGTGTCTAGAGAATAGAGATCAATGGTCAAATGGTGGGTGATGTGGGTCAACCTTGACCACTCCCCACCATCCCATGAGGGGCCCACTTGTGTCCCATGTTTTTTAGCAGGCAAGTGTCATGTGGAATATTTCAAAGGCTCAAATGGATTCATATGGAGATAAGGTGCTACTGAAATATTGGTCAAGACTATTCTAAGATAAAAATAGTGGCACACATAAGAAATTTGGGAAATATTTTTATGGCCATCAAATCTGTCAAGTGTTGGTACACGTGGGAAGGTGAAATTCAAATAAGGTAGAGTACACACTAATATTATGAAGTTAAATTGTGATTGCTCCCTGTTTTATTATTGTGATGAATTGCAAGTAAATTAACTCCCACAGGTGAGTGGGTAAATGTGACATGATCGGTTTGGTTAAATGCTAAGTGTGTGGTTAATGTGCAAACTAAGTGGATGTTTATGTCACTTGATTTTTTTTCTTATGGAGAAGTATCAAGTCCATGTGTCCAATTTTTTCATAATTAATCATCCTAATTGATTATCCATTGATTCACTTCAAGGTATGATCGATGAAAGAGGTTCTAAATCAAAGTAATTGATTACCTGCATCCTCTAACAAGCTTTCTTAGAAAATTAATGTAGACACTCTCCAATTGTTCTATTTAGTGAAGATCACCTACTTGTTATTCTCACCATTTGATTGTTTATGAGAATTAAGATTTTATGAGTAAGTGTGAATTCGATCTTGTTATTTCTGAGTTGGGTGGTGGGTACTGCCACAATAGTGGTTTACACTTTCTAGGAGATACTGATTTTTGCTGAAATCACACATTTTTTGAAAATATAATTATTTAAGCCTTGAAAAGTTTCATTTAAAGGATTCCAATTGAAGAGGGTTTGATCAAACCACCTTAGACCAAGGCCCCTTGGATAGAACCCCACTAGTTTTAAACCATACCTATAATGGAGTCTCATTTACACCTATCAAATTGTTGATAAAAACACACTTTTGATTTACCATTTGGGGGATTAAAGGAATTAATTTAAAATTTATTTTTATAAGTATGTATTCCTTATTATAAGCTTCCAAAAAAGTATAATTTTAATTAAATTAAATTTTATTATTATATTTATTTTTTATTTCTTCTGAATGTAGGTTATTCACCAAAAATCAAGCTCTTTGTTCTACACATGTGGAAAAATAGAAGATTATCAACAGAAAAATTTGAAAAATATGAGTGCACCAGATATTGAAGTCTTTAATCCAACAAAAAAATAATAATGAATTTCAATACATACAAAAAAAGTTACGTGTTATGCAGTCGCGCTATGTCTGAATTGTAATTGGTTTGACTTCGAAACTTGATTAAAGAAAAATATTCAATAAAAAACTATGTAACCAAGTGGAAGCACTAGATATCGAAGTTACAAATCTAAATTTGAAAGATTTATAATTTTATCCTTCATGGAAAAAAGGTTATGTGTTATATGGTGAGCGTCGCTTTTTAAAAATATTGTTTTCTTAAAAAAAACTAGTTTTCAAGCAAGATGGAAAAAGAAGTGCAATTTGATTCCAAAATTTTTGAAAAAAATATATTTAGAATCTATAGACAAAATTTGATGAAACTCTAGTTTGCATCATCTTCAAATTCCTCATAGTTTAGCTGCTATCGGTGCTCGAAAGTGAAGATTCAGTTAAAAAATATATTTCAGTGTCAAGTTTGCCCAAAAATTGTAAACCCCTATTATGGGATCACCCTGGTGTCTTTGTTCTAAGGAAATTCGATAAGTTGTTAAGTAAGGAAATGGGTAAGGTAAGTGTGTCTATCAGCCCAGTCTGAAGGTCCAGGATACTCAACCCTCTTGAGTCTTAGGGTGATTCTCCCCAGAGTGAGTAAGATATGTCTGAAATCCCTATGACTCTAAAGAAGAAAGCAAGAGATATCAAGAAGTCTGCACAAGGTATTCTCAAGCGTGCTTATCATTTGAGAAGTTACATTATCTCAGAGGAATTGGTCAAGGGTAAGGAGAAGAAAATTGATAGGCCTGAGAGGGAAGCTACAAGAAAGAATAAATATCACCGAGCTTATATGAGATGTCATCATTCTCCCATTAAATTCTCAAATTATTCTTCAGAAAGTGGAGATGAAACTAATTCGGGTTACCAATAGTATCTCATGGCCATGATTGATTTGATTGATTATGAGGATGAGGTGGTGATGGCTACTCCACTTTCAATAAGGACACTGAACTCGAGTGTACTTAGTTTGCTGCTGACAAGGCCACGTATCATCTCATTCCCTTTCTTTGATGGTGCTCATTTTTTGGTCCTTTATGTTACCTCGTTGTGGTGTGGTCAACCTAATACTTGTTGCTCCCTTGTCTTATAAAAGGGATTTCATGGCTGATTACAAAGGAGGTTAGTATGTAGTTTTCTTTGAAGGGGATATAGATAGTGACAAAATGGATACTGAACTTTCTAGTAATATGTTTCTAGGGATCATGTTAATCAATATGTATATGGTTTTATGATAATGACAATGACAATACATATAGCAAAATAGTATAAAATTTCTACATATTACTCTCCTATGTATAGGTTTTACAAACTATGAATAATATAATCAATGATTATCTTATTTGTCTCTATTGGTTTCCAATGGATGTGTTGTTTTATTCTTGCTTATCATTTCAATGAATGTATGGAAATGCTGGAATATAATAGTGGGTTTGAAATAAATCATGTATGAGAATGTTAGTAAGAAGTAAATTGTGGAAATGATAAGTGGGGATATTGTAATGCAATATTTTCAAGGCTTTGGGTATTGTCAAATATAAATTTTTTATCTAGTCATGTGGGTATTTGGTTTGAATCTATTCTAAGAATTGGTTTAGTAGAGTAATTATAATCTAGTTGTGGTAACCAATTCAGCAATTGATCACAAAAATACTATCAACTTACTTGTAAACCTCTTTCAAGATGTGTGTGAATCTTAATGAATTACATTTTCTCTTGTTTAAGTTAGCTACTATCATGAAGGTTAGCCAAATATTTAAGGTATTGTGTCTATTAAAAATTTAAGGAGAATCATTTGTTTATTTTGTGTTTGATACCTAGACACATCGGTATCTATAAACACAATATTTAGGATTACCCTCCTAGGTTTCACAAAGCTTGAAGTGAAGAAGTGAAGGCCTAAAGACCCCAACTTAAGTGTTGGAAAATACTTACCCTTACTGATAATTGAATTCTAACAAGTTCATAGGTATGCGGTAAGAATAAGTTTGGTTCTAGAAAAATAACCAACAAGTAGAAGCACAAGAAATAGGAAATATATAGAGTACTTGGTGGAATGGAGAGGAAGGTCTATTGAAGATTCGTCATGGTTATTTGAGTCTAAGGTTAATTTTCTTGGTTTCCCTCTAACTCCTGAGAAATGATAGGGTCACTTTTGAAATTACCCTGGGTGTCTAATGTAGGAGCATCTAGGGTGTAAGAATGTTAGAGGAAAGCACCTAAGAAACGTCTACAAAATATATCTTCACAATGCACAAGAGGAGAACTATGCTACTTCACCAGAGAAAAAATTGAATGAGATCTCATTAATTTACACAATGTTACAGCCTTTTAAAGGCATAAAGTATATGGCAGGTGTAAAACTACTCGATATGAGAAAGAAACCACCTGAATTAGCCATCTCAAGTGCTTTAATATACCATCTCTCCATTGTGTATAGTTCCCCCTTTCCAACATAATCACAATAGGATGCAATGAAAACCCCATAATTAACCATGAGAAATATCCAAAAAAAACAAAGACAATAACCTTCAACAACAAATAGAAACTCCCAAATACTGCAAATGAAGGGAGACCAATATCAAACTTCAATGAATTAAAAGGACCACCAAATAACAAAATATAAGAGAAATTCCTCAACCACTGTAAAGGTGATGAAAATACCTTTTCATTGATATGTGGTTTGCGAATATCGGCCTCCGTTTGGGAAAGATATGCATGTTGTCAAGCAAATTGCACTTGAATGCTTGAATGATTAAATTCAGCAATCTATTGAAACATGGGAACTATCTTTAGGCTATGGGTATTCCTATGGTGAAGATAGACCTCTAGATTCTAGGTTGGTTCCTATATGATTCTCTGATTATGGACTTAAAACTTTGTTTGGAAAAGGGAAAAAGACTTAATCTAATGCAAAACTGGAAAAAGTTGAAATTGTGGTGATACACTTATAAACTTTAAAGAAAAAGATTAATTCTCAACTAATTCATCATGAAGCTTACTTTCACAACTCATATTGAACAATTTAACTACATTAATGATTCACAGAAAAGCCTGATAATTCATTCTTCATGAAGGAAAATATTATTTTCACAACTTAAAGATATGGATATACTTGAGACACAATTTATGACCTGCAACTAAGATTGTTTCTTTGTGTACATGCATTCACGAATGTTGACAAAAATTTAAAGGTTCTCATATCAAACACATTAAATTTGCATCCAAAACATTCACAAAAAAAAAACACCTGAATCTAAGAAGGATAATATTTAACTTGCAATTATAAAACAAGGAACACTTTGCAAATGATACTCTAAGATAACCTATAAAGACTATTGCATAATCTATTAAATTTTGAAAGTTGAGTTACATGAAGTCACTTTGTTGAAGGCAAAGGAAGAAAACAAGAACTAGAGGAAAAAGATAAAAATTTTCCAATATATACAAAAGGCATGCACAAATCAGTCAATAATAGAACTGAAGTGAAAAAAAATCTCCAATGTTAAATCCAAGTAGAAGAGAAAACCCTGATAAAAATAGCCCACACTCATGCAAAAATGAGTGAACTCGGTCTCAAACTAGCCGTCAACTCATAACTCACTCATGGAGTACCCAAATTGAACTGAAAATCCCTGAAAAAGTGGGTCCAAGCATGCAAAAATCATCTTGTTTCTTTCAATCCGCCCATGAGAACTGAAACTCCATCTTTGTATTGTGCATGACAATCTTCAGTTGATACTCCCTAATTCTTCTAGTTACATCTATATCATTTGCATGATTTTAGTCCTCCAGTTAGCTTTCAATTACATTGTTTGCATGAGAAATGTAATCATTTAATTAAATATTAAAGATAATCATTCATTGATTATTTTAATATTTAACATCTATTATGCTTCACTCACTATATGTTAAATATCAAGGTAATTAGTGAAGAATTACCATAATATTTAATTATATTGTGATTCACATAACTCCTTAACTCTATACAAAGAGTATTAAATGGAGGTGTATTCTATATCAAAAGGTAAACTTTGAAGTTTCAAAACCTCACAGGCATTTAAATCATTAGGTCTCATTGACTTTGAAGTCAATACCATGGTGATAATAAATGAAATGATTTTACTCTTTAAAACTTAGTAAAAAAAATCACCCATTTCGAATTAGGGCTACAAGTAAAAGCAATTGAACCCTAAATTTTGCCCTAATTTGATGCTTGCACTTTGGAAGAAAATTGTGCCGCCATGCTAAGGATCTGACAACTCAAATCTCTTCTTCACTGCGAGTCTTCTAAGAGACTTTCAGAGAGATCTCTTTAAGGAAGCTATATGGTAAGTTTTCTTTGTTATGCACTTGTTATGAATTCGACCATAACTTCCATTTCAAAAGCATTTTCTATAGCTTATTGGCCACGGTTGTGATATATTTTGTTTATTCTTGTGTTGACCTCCCTTCTTATCTGAGGCCGCCATGTATGAGTTTGGTTTGAGTTTGATATTATGGTGAATCTGGAGATTTTCGTGGCAAAAAATGCTATCAGGAAATCTAAAAACAAACTCTACATTTTCACATTACAGGTGAGTTCTTCAACATCCATTATTTGGCCATTGTTGTGTATGCATTTGATCTTGTGAAAATTGATAAATCGTCAACCATTTGTGCCCTGTCTATGCTTTCATATTTTATTTTGTAAACAAATATTAGCCTTGAGTATGTTTTCTATTTGAAATATTTCTGGGTTTGTATGAATAAGCTCAAAATTGGAATTCTTTTTTCTATGCATGCAAGCTTTTCAATCTGTGATTAATTTGCATAACTCCTTATGCGTATTGTTCCTCATTGCCTTGGAAAGACAACAACAAAACCACCCTGACTTGTATTTAGTCGCGGCTTGGAAGGATAACTCTTAAATTTCTCATGCTTATCTTGCTCTTTGTAGAATTCTCAATACCATCACTGTGTCTATTCACCAAACTCAATGTTAGTTTCATATCGTGATTGCTTCAGTCTATTGCCCATCCTTTGAATTTCAAAACTATATATTTGTTGCATTGAGATTAAAATGTATACTTTTTGTTCTGCACTTATCTTAACTAACATTTCTTTTGTAGGTGCTACTATCATATAATATAAAGATCTTTGAGAATGATTGTTAAGACTATTGCATCTTTTTGTTTCAGTCTATTTGTATATAAAGACTCAAAATATAAAGACTCAGAATATAAGTCTGCCTTATGAACTTGAAATGAAAAACTTAGATATCATCAACATCAATAGGTAGGGATACTAAGGGCAACAACTGTATTGCCAAGATTTATGATTGACTCTTGATATCATGAATTGTTGGCACTGAAGACCATTCTTTACTCATACATTGATGACTCACTATTGAATGTCTTGTTAGAAACACTAGCTGGATCTAACTTTGGTTGTCACTTCATAAACAAAAGATGTTATGGCCTAGGCTCTTGAAGTCCTTAGATATTGTTATATCTTTTTCTTTTGTAAAAGAATGAAGGAAAACTCTGTAAAATCCTTTATCTCTGTAAAAGAATTCACTTACTTGTATTTGGCTTTTATCTTGCAAAATATTTGTAGTTTTCTATTATAAAAAAGTTGCTTCTTCTACATGTTGCTCTTTCATTGTTTGATAATGCATGGCACTAATATGAGACTACTAATCTATTCATTGTCTTGCAAGAATGGCATCATATCTGCCATGGTATTGTGCTTTAATCATTGCATTATTCCATAGATTGTGTATATGTGACTGTCAACTATCCATTCTCTTCTTTTAAATGTACCATCTCTTGAATGCAATCTATCATGGAACAATACTTTACTCTGTGATTTCTCCTCTAGCTTGTTCAAAGAATGATCAAAGAACTCTCCTTCACTTGATATATTCTTTCTTTCTGAATGACATTGTAACTTTTATGCTTTAAAGTCTGTGATATTCCTTTGGTTACTCACTCTCTTATGCTCCATGAAGGACTGTCATCCTAGCATTTGGAACATCACTATCTACAGTTACTAATTGTCTTTTATTCAATTGACTGTCGTTATGACTCTAACAGTCATGAATTATATTTTTTCTTCCTATGATGACAAATAGATACTTTGGTTTCATGCACCTTTAATATATAGTTACTCCTTCAAGTCTTGAAGAGAATATATTTATTCACCATTTTACTTAGCATCTTTGTGAACAGTGTGCATTTCAAATGTTGTTTATATGCGAGCACTGTTATAAGATGCTTATGATGTAAATGTATATGATGCATCTTTCATGCTATTTCAGCCTGGCATCTTGGCAAAAGCTAAAAATCCTTTGCATTGTTTATGTATGGCCTTGTCTCTCCATACATTTTTAAGCCAATCATGACTGCATGGATCATCGTGGTCACTTTTCCTACATGTCCATGTCCATATCATTTTTTATGAGTTGGGCTCAACCCTTGTGGGAGCCACATTTGTCACCACTCATAACAATATTTGTTGGTTGAAATGATCAGATTGTACCTTTTCCTTCACATTTAAACAAACAAGTTAGAAAAAATAATTGAAGCTGAAAGCTTCCGTTGAATTTATGTTCCTTGATGATCCATTTTTTATGACTAAATCATCTGGTGAATGCCTGAATGAATGTATACCACATCTTTTTTGGTAATGTAGGCATAAGGAAGGACTTAATTCTTCATTCCTCTAACACTACTTTTCAACAATCTTGCAGGAAACCTATGGAGCTTGGAACTGAACAATCTGGAGACACCAGAGTGGCGACAAGTGAAGGCTTCAAATGTGACAATGATTCATCATTCCAGGCAATGCCGAATCACCTTCTCTCTTATACCTATATTCTCTTTAGTTGTGTTGTGCACATTTCTGTTTTGTATTCATTATTTGATTATGCAAATCAAATTAAGTTACTCCCACGACTTGTGTAAGACTTTGGTTTTTACAATATGAATAAAACAACATTTGTTATGTAAATGTCCACTTTTCTGTTACAAGTACTTGCATAATCTCCTTCTTCTCCATCAAGGATAGTTGATGTTCCTTCTCCTTCAATGATTCATTATGCAGAGTCGTTGATTGAAGCTCCTATCATTCTTGTTCAGTAGGACCATTCATCTTGTGTTGATGGTTCATTAAGCATGTCCAATGATTCATCACAACCAATATTTCATTGTCTTCCTAATTGGGATTCGTATTTATTAGACATTGGTTCATTGTTCATAGAATCTCATATTTCTAACTTGGAGGACACATTTGAGGGGTTATCTCTCATATTTGATGATAGTTGTGGTACAAATGTTGTCACCCCTTCTCAGTCTCTGGAGAGTGTTCACGATTAGTTTCTAGTGGTACCTTGTTTGTCACCCTTTGTTGTGATTGGGCATGTTCCTGATTGGTTTGTGGCATCATTTTCCAAGGTCTTGGTGACACATGAGCAAATTTCAGAGACAACATCATACATTTGCATGCTTCTTTCTTTCAATTCATATCTGGAATAGGAAGCATACCCACATTTGTATTTGGTTTTGTTTCTTCTGAAAGGGAGACAAGTTATTTGTCGATGCTAGATCATGTTTTGTCTTTAGGAACTTACCATTTTTGCAGGTGATTACACATTGTGGGGGTGGCTATATAGTCTCTCTATTTCCCTCTTATGGGGGGACTATTGATTGTATATATATGATGTATGTAGTCCTTTGGGGGTGTGATTGATTCCTCCATCCATGCATCATTTTTGTTCTCTTTTCTCTCTTTTGGAGAGGGGTTTTTCCCACAGGGTTCTCCTTTTCTCTGGTTGCAAGAGATTTCTATTTGCATTGTAAATGGGTACAAACATGATTGTGTAACCGGGACCCATATTACATTTTCATTTTTGCATTTTCATTCTCCCTAAGTTGCACTTAAGGGGGGATGTTAGGGTAAATAGATTTTAGCTTAGGCTTAAGTTAACTTAGGCATAATAATTTTATTAATTTAGGTGGTTTATTTCTCGTATCAGGTAGTTTTACACCTGCCATATACTTTATTCCTTTAGAAGGCTGTAACATTGTGTAAATTAATGAGATCTAATTCCATTTTCTCTCTGGTGAAGAAACATAGTGCCCCTCTCATGCGTTGTGAAGGTATATTATGTAGATGTTTCCTGGGTGCTTTTCTCTAACAAAGAGAAATCTTCTATCACCATAAAAAAAATGTTCTTTTCCATAAGGGCTAAATTTGGCAAGGTTACTATTTTAGTAAGTTTGCATTTATGCATGGTTGGATACAAAATCTTACATAGACCTCTAGAATGGTAAATTGAAGCCAATGGAGAAGATATCACTTCAATACCATTTTTCATTTGAGAGATTAAAATTTTAGTTTATGAAAATCCTATTAAAATCTTCAAAGTTAATTTTTAGGCACTTAGAGGCTCTAGATGAGCCTGAAAATTGGTGGAAAATGAAAGTGGTCGACCTTTAGGCCCTACTTTTAGATACAACATCTCTCAAGACCTTTTTTGAAAAGGTATTATAATAGAAAATTGATAGTCTCATCAAAAGTTATAACCTCGCGAAGTTGTACTATCAAAATTAATAAAATTTCAAAATATTTTCTTGAGGAAGTTACACTTTCCAAAATATTCTAGGGTGGTTACACCTTCCAAATAAAAGGATGTGAAAGGGGGCTACAAAGAGGAGGCTAGAGCAACATAGATGGTGGCTCTGATTTGTAGATTTACAAGTTTATGTACAATTAGAAAGCCCATGTGATGGTGAATATAATGTTGTAATTTCATTTTTCATTTTAGTGATAATAGAAAATATTTTCTTCCTTCTTGCGTTTTGTTTGTGCTATTATCTATTTTTTTGTGAGTTTTAGATTGTAATGGGAGTACCCCTCATCCTCATAGCAACCTAGGATAAGATAAATTCTAGATATGAAAACTAAGACTTCTAGAAGGAATCTTATAATCCTAAGTAAACTTAACATGTGAATATGTCCCCTAATTCACTTTTAAGGAAATTAACTAGGTACAAGATATTTATTCAAACCAACACTTTATAATTTTTCCATTTTCATTCGAAAAAAAATATTTATTAAGGAAGATGTATATAATATTGAAGAATAATAATAAAATCTTATAAATTTATTTTGTTTACTTGTTTAATATTAATTAATTACTTCTTCATTGAATTTTATTTTTTTAGATAGACACTTGTCCAATGGTTTCTTATTAAACAAATGAATTACCCCTACACCACTTTGGTTGATTCAATCCTATTTTTGATTAGATCATTATGAATTTTAAGAGTTTAAAAATGGGAGAAAAGGAAAGTAAATCAACTTTTCACCAATAAATGTAGGATTATGAGGAAGAAGAAGACAATAAAACTAGGGAAAAGGTTAAAAACAAAGAAAATGGAAATCAATTACAAACAACTATCTCAACCTATCAAAATTCATTAATAATGTTAGTGTATATATATATTGATGAATAAGTGTCCATATTACCATTTATAAAATAGTGTTATACATATTCAAAAAAGAAAGGTGGAAGGAAATAGTCACACCCCAAGAGTCTTGAAAAGGCATTGGCTTATAACATGAAATCAATAAACAAAGATACTATGTATTGGGAGTAGTAGTAGAGGGAGGAGAAGGAGGATCCTGTTCATCTAGTTTTCCCCATTTATTAGTAGGTTTCAGAGTGTCCATAGGATGGTCCCACCAATCAATATCCATTTCCTTATATAATATTCTTAATATTTTTTTCTTATTATACTATATTTACTTTGATATGATATTTTTTAGTGAGAAGACACAAAATTAGGCATAAGTTTTAAATTAAATAGGATATTTTTAATATAAAAATGATGAGGGTTAATGAACATAGTCTTGCAAGGTAGAAAAATGGAGAATATCTAGATGATGGTCTATATGTTGCATACAAGAAGGTAGAGAATAATTTGGAATTTGGGACAATCCCTAATACCCAACACAATGGTCTATGCAGTTGCATATGAATGCTACTAGCTTTGTTCACATTGAGATAAGAGAGGTTGACCTTATGTAGGCAATGAATGATTCATGTTATTTAAGCATTGGAATCCAAACAAGGGTTAATCATGACAGTTTAATGAAACCCCTCCAATGTGTCACTATGTCACCCCTTATACAACTGAATGAACATGTTATAATGGAATTATTTAAAAATGAATCCATTTTGTGGAGCCTTATTTAGTTTCCATTTTATTTTATTTATGGTTATCTTATCAATCTACACAAATAAATCATATTAGATACCGAATTCCCTATTTTAAATGGTGATTTTAAACTTTAGCCATTTTTTCATGGTTATTTCATTATTACATTTTACAATTTTCTAGATCATAAATAATTATTTCTAATTATCTTCAGACCCATAATTAGCACATTCTTATGCTTAAAACATGACACCTAGATTTCAACCCCATCTCTAATTAATTCACTATTATTATTTTGTGGGTTCATCTCCATCAACTTCCATTACAATTTTGGTTTTCATCCTAACTTACAATAGTTGACAATAGGTTTTGTCAATTACTTGGTTTTAGAAAAAGTCTCCTCTAGTTTCCTTCACACCATATCCATATGCATTTTGGTCGATATAAACACTTTTAAAACCCTTCTGACAAAAAGATACTCTTAAACTATTTATCACAGTTGGGCTCAAATTTTGAATAATGAAGGACTACCTTTTTTCTGGCATAGGTATTTTAATAATGGTTGTATTATTGCTAATTTCTTCAAACATAAATGAGATAGTCAAGCAACACGATATAAATAGATTTCTCTCCATCACTACTTTATGGAATTAGAGGCATTTGAGCATGCATATAGGATAAAAAAACACATTATACATCTTAAATGGAGCCAATGCCAACTCTTGAGATGGTGAGCCTCATAGGAATCATTGATTGTCACTCTATCTATAGCTATTTTTAGGTCCCCTCCTCTTGGAGGTAGTCTATTTTTGTTTCTAACCTAAATGATTCCATAGGTATGAAAGCAACCCTAGAGGTTCTATTTATGATAGATAACAATTCACTACATCTCAAGAATTTTAATACCTCTATTAGTAATGCTAGGTCCTTGGATGTTGGGTTTTCCAATAAAATGCGATGGTTGTGCAAAATTAAAAAGAATGACTTGGTCACACACAATATGCACCTTCATTCGCACACAAAAATTAGCATTAATTATTAGTTATTTTATTTGTGAGACCCTTTTATTTTACACGATCCTTTTGTTAATGTAATAAATTTTTTTTATAGATCTAATGCATCCTTTATTTTTATTTTTATTTATTAGAATAGGAGAAGTATCCATGATCATAGTTTACCTATCCAAAATATTATGAAAAAATGTGTAATTTCCATTTTAGTGGATTTGAGACTCTAATTGCAAATCCCATTTGCTTCATACTTAATTTTTTCTAATATTTTATATTTCCTCATTCTTGCATTCATCATGGAGGCTACACTAGTTCAAAATCCATGATTTCCCTACATATCATGAATTTGTTCATAGTCATTTTTTATATTAATTCATGTTAGAATACTCAATAAGGACCATACTAGTTCCAACTCCAATTTTTTTGTATAAATAATGATTCCATTAATTCCCAACCTTTACATGGATTTATAATTTCATACATCCTAGAAATCACCAATTACAAATCCATTGTAGCACTCTATTTTATGATTCCACTTACCCTCAAATATTACATGGCTTTATGCTTTTGTATGTCATTAGGACCTAATGGGTTGTAAGAACATGATTTTCCTATGCATAATGCTTCCACTTAAACTAGATTTATATATTTCCATGTTTACATAGATTATGAGACATATATTAGTTCCAAATCATAACTATCTCATTCCATGGTTCCTTTTATAACAAGTTTTGGTAGCGTGTTTTCATACAACATGGTACTCATACTATTTAAAAATCCATAATTTCTCTATCAACATAAATTAATTTATCATAGGTTCTTAGACTCATACTACAATTTTATTTTACATCTATTACATGGTTTTGATTAACATCACATCAATTTGATTTTTCTAATAATCACTTAATTTATAACATACAACTATATATATTTATAAGTTTGGAGAATAACATTGTTAATTCCATACAAATAAGATCTTCATGTATCATCCAACACCATATCTCAAGATGTCTTCTTTTATTAGTTGTATATTTTATTTGCATACATGAGTCATTTGTTTCTCATGCACATTTGTGTGAGTAAAAAACAAATGTGAAAAAGTACATACCTCACACTCTTAAACCATCATTTTCTATCACTTTTAGTATATGTTGTAAATGAAATAATTGTGATATTGTTATCAAGATTCACCTTTGTGAGCATCACCTAGATGCAATGAGTGCTAAGTGGACCATTCATTGTCATGAGAGATGGGTTCTTGTGAACCACTACTAATGAAATATGGGTCAATCAGTTTGACTCGAAAGACTGCACACTAAGGTTCTTGTTGAATTGAGATGGACTCTTGTGAACCACTACTCATGAAACATGGTTGATTCTTGGTAGCAATATCACAATTTTCCATGCTATGAAAAATTCCTCCTACTTATCAATGGAATAATTACTCAATTTAATTTATTTGGTAAAATACCACTCTGAAAAGTACATACCTCACACTCTTAAACCATCATTTTCTATCACCTTTTGTACATGTTGTAAATGCAATGATTACTCAATTCAAATTATTTGGTAAACTACCACTCCATGTTTTTTTAATATTTGCAATCACCATTTATTACATTTTTCTACTTGGAACTATGTTGTATGGTAGAACCTCATTCTTAGACTACACCACATGACATGACATAATCTTCAATTTTTCAAAACTTAAAATTCTTACCCAAGACAACTTTTTTAGAATATAGTTCTTATAATTTTGATATGTGCACCAAAAGGTTACAAGTTATTTAATTAACTAAGGACTTGTATATATGAGTATTTGCAAACTTGTTATTAGAAGAAACTATCAACAAGCATTAAAATGATTAAATATATTGACAAGAATTACTCAATATTCAAATATGATTAGAAACAATTTAAACAAGTCTACTTTACTACATCATGATAACATATGTCTAAAAACTTGTACTACTTCATAGAAACTTCACTTGCTATTGAGGAAAGATAACCTCATCACCTATCACCTCAAAGCAGTCTCAACAACAGTTCTTAGCACATTAAAATTTTAGAAAATAGGTTTAAGAACAAAAGAGAATTAGTGTGATAAAAAACAAGGTCGCATAATTAAGACAAGACTAGATGACACTGTTGCATCTAAATTATGCTATATTGTGTATAATAATCATTTAAAACAAATTATTATATATAAGTAGTTCTACACTGTGATCTGTTACATTAAAAGGTGATCTTCACCAAATAAACCATTGTAATATAGACATCTCCCTTTGTAGAGGATAATTGCCCAATTGATAGAGAATCAAATTATTACATTTCATGTAGTCAAATAACAAGGGTAAAACCAATATATAGATTAAATAGTATATAAAAAACCCAATAGAAAGAATGGGCTTTACCATGTTCTGCTGATTTGACTTGACCAATTCAAGACTTGTTGAGAACATTTTCTCTGCTTCATATATTACCTAACCTAACTCCACAAAATATAGGCTGTTTGGTGGAGCATACATTTTATGGACTAATCATCAGCTAGCATCTGGGAAGATCAGGAGGTGGAGGCTCCAAACTTGACAAGTAAGTGGGGCCATTGTTCACCACAAACACCGTATTCAATCCCCATGTTAAATGGTCATCAAAGTGACAATGCAAAAACCAAGCACCTGCATAAACAATAAACATAAATAATAAACAATAATTATTGTCCGAAATTGAGCTTCGAGTTAATTATGAGAGGATTAAAGTTGTGTATGTTACCTGGGTTGTCAGCTTTAAATCTAATTGCAGCCCACCCACTCAGAGGAACCCCGAGAGTGTTCCGCAGTGGCGGATCAACCAAATTGAAAGTGAGCGGATCTGTTTGATCATTGTAGTTTCCAAAACCTTGTCCCACCACAAAAAAATCATAACCGTGAAGATGCATTGGATGGTCATCTGCCTGGAAGATATTCGTCCCCTGGTACACCACCTGAATTGTATCATTATAATTGAACACTTTCACTTTTGTGCCAAAAGTTGGTGCCCAGATAGTTTTTGGGATATCGTCTTCAGTATAGTTGAACACAAGTGGAGGATTTGAAGGGAAATCTGTAGTAAACACGCCTTTGATGCCAAAGTAATAAGCTTGCAAGATGTCGATATTTGGCAGAACAAAAGAGTTATTGTTCATGCTGGCAGCTATTCTGGTGTTGTTGGGCCCACTGCAATTCATCCCGGGTGGGAGTGGGCATGGAAGTAAATTCAGCCCTACGGTTGTGACAATGGTCTTGTCTATAGTCTGTGGAACTTCTACCGGGTGCTCCGGTGAGGCTAGGCTTCGTAGCGCTCGGCTAAATACAGTCACTGCCGCCGTGTCGTTGTACACTGGAAGCTGCGGGAGGATTGGAGTGACAGACGACTCAGAGTCCTCGTAGTTGATAATGGCAGTTGTTGTGGTGTTATCAAAGTAGCCTACTGGTTGTGTGGTGTATACGCTGGCAGCTATGTAGTATCTGCCTGGTGGTTGATTCGCTGTGAGAAGAACGTCTGTAGTCTGGCCTGGAGTTATAAACATCACATCTGTTGTGTATGGTTTTGTGTAGGATGCGTCCGCACCGACGACTGTGAGATTGTGTGATGCTATCTTGAAAAATAGGTGGTTATTGAGAGCAGCATTCACAATACGTAGAAGGTAAGTTTTTCCCTGCTGTACGGTCATGTTGAATGTGCCTGCATGGGAAAATGGTTTCACTGTCGATTCCTTTTTAAATTGCGAATATTACAGTAGTCAATTTCGTGAGTACCTGATGCTGAGCAAGGATAGAGATCTCCAGGCTGGCCATTGATGGTAAAGGCATCAGATATGTTGGGTGCTCCACCGGTTATAATTGCTTGCCTTTCGACCGCTTCAGGATCACTATTCCACCAGTCTCCTATTTAACACAGGCGGATTAAGTGAGAATTCCGAAGGAGCACAAAATGTGTAAGAAATGATAGAACATGAATACAAAAACGTTGAATGTCAGCTCCTTTTTCTACTCTACAAAGTTATCAACGTACGTAAATAACTATCAACGAAAGTGAAAACAACTTTCGACAAGGATAACATAAACCCAAATGTTTAACCATTGTGCGAAACCTCGATTTTATTATTAATATTTTTAAGTTTTTCCATTTTTGATTTTTTCCTTATTCTATTTTTTTATTATAACATATACTGTTATAGAACAATTTCATAAATTACTATATCATCTTTCTATTAAATAAATATTTATCAAATTATAATCTTCATATTTATATTGTATAATTGAATTACTTTTATTTTTTATAAAATTTAATCAAAATATTTTAAATTAGGCTTATTATCTATCAAATTTTATTAATTTTTATTTATAAATATAATATAAAAGTACCACTTAACAAAGACCTTTTCACTAATATGAGAAGAAATAAAAAGTGTAGAAACATCAAATAGAAAAATATATTATTACTTTTCTTTTTCAAAATCTACTTCAATGTTTAAAAAGCTTTATGACAGAATAGTAACCACAATTATTTTCTTTTTCTTTTTTTCTATATTTATCATTTACACTCATTTTATTAAAATGGAAGAAATAGCTAGAAACAACTATAATTTTAGCCCTGATCACCAAAATTTTCTTAACTAGTGATTATTTATCTTCAATGATTTATATGTCTTTTATCATTCATAGCTGAAAGGTAGAAATGCTAAATAATAATTGTTCTATATGATTCAAACCAAAAAATTAAAAAAAATTAAAAAAAATAAATAAATAAAAAATATTCATACAATCAACCAATCTTAGAAAAAATAACCAATAAAATTTAACATAAGACCATGTTATAGGATTCTATTTAATCAACTATTTATAATGGAAAAATCTTGTTAAAACAATCATACAAAATATTATCACTTTCTCCTCCTTTAGAAGAAAACATTTCCTACAACAATTATTGAGAAACTATTATGAAGCCTAGAACTGCAGTACTTCTTTTTTTGTATTCATAAGTCAAAAGTTCAAAGCTCATAATTTTTTTTTATCAAACTAATCCATGTGAAAATCACATCTTTCAACACACCCAATCTATATATCATAGAACTCAAAATCATTAATCTATCCACCTAATATACTACAAAAATTTCAAATTATTGACTCTATATTAGTATATTATAAAAATTCAAATTATTGGCTCTATATTAATATATTATAAAACTCCAAATAATTAGTTGTATATTAATATGCTATAAGAAAAATAGTAACAAAAATAAATTGTTTTCTTCTTGTAATTTTTTTATCTATCTTAACCTATAAAATATATTCATGCAATCAAATAATATTGTAGAAATTAATCAATAAAATCAAACATAAGATCATATTATAAGATTCTATAATGAAGAATCTCTACTAAAACAATCATAGAAATTATTTTCACTTGTTTTTATAAGAAATAATGACTTACAACAATTACTAAGATACTATTCCATAAAGTTTAAACCTACCCTAATTTTTTGTATTCATGAGTTAGAAGTTCAAACCTCTAAAAAGAAAATTCTCAAACTCAATCTTTCTATAATAAATTCTCAAACTCAATCATCACCTCTAATCATGTCTAATTCATATGCTATAGAACTCAATATCGGCATCCGCCAAAGGCCGACAATTCACCACCAGCAATTCACCACCATGGGAAAACTTTTAATGCGATGAATTTTTCTTGAGGTGAATTGTAATGGAGGTGAATTTCTCTTAGTGAATTGATGAATTTTTCGGGGCAGTGAATTGCTGGTGGTTTTCCTTGAGGTGAATCTATCATGGATGTGAATTTTCCCGGGGTGGATTGTTGAGGGTGAATTTTCCCATGATGAATTGCTGGTGGTAAATTTTCCTAGAGCCCTCAAAATCATTACTCTATTCATCTAATATATAATAAATTCCATATTCTATGGCTCTAGGAACTCATAGCCAACAATTCACCTAAGGAAAATTCACTGCCAGAAATTCACCGCCATGGAAAATTCACCGCCAACTTGATGAATTGCTAGTGGTGAATTTTTCTTGGCAGTGAATTTCCTTTAATGAATATACTATATAACTTCAAATAATTAATTCTATATTTATAAACTATAAACTGACAATGAAAAATATTTTTCGCTTTTATTTTCTATTCTAAATATTGAACCAAACTGAAAAATATATGAAAAATAACAGAAACAAATAAAAGAGTCTGATCGACAGTCTTTAAAAGGTATATTTTATTCTAAGAAGACTGTTATACGGTAATATTTTGAGCCTTCCTTAAAATCACACAAAGCCATGAATTTATAAGAATTCGCAGCTCTTTTTGCTGATGTTTTTTAAGAAGATTTCTAAAACAAAAAACATGCAAACGATGTCTAAATAGAAACTTAAAAACTGTTTAAAAAATAGAAACAGCAAAAGGCGGGTCTCTCGCATCAGTTATCCAACACAAACCTGAGTCGATCTAAACCTCTTTCAACTCCACAGTGTTACTTTATATTAAATCCAATTTCTAATCTAGCATCTCCATCAAAAGACAGTCGTCGAAATTAAGTAAACAAATCCATAAAAATATTTACCAAGCACTAGAGGAATCTCGGCATAGGGTTGTGGAAAGGGATAAGGATTTCCCTTTTTGGGATATATGACCAGTGCTCCCTGAACTGTTGCACGGAGCCATGAGACATGGGCGTGCCACCACAGGGTTCCTTCCTGTGCAGTAATGGTGAATCTGTATGTAAAACGCCCGTGCGGCTGAATGGGACACTGAGTAATATACCCAGTTCCATCAGCCCACGCTGTGCGAAGCTGTCTCACTCCATGCCTAAAAACAATTTGATCATCAGTACCGTGTCAAAAAACATAATTAACGTTGTACAACAGTTGAATTTGGCTCAGAAGCTTCGAGAGACAGACATTACCAGTGGATGGTGGCATTATACTGGGCTCTGTTATAAGTTCTTACGATAAGAGTGTCGCCATTTCGTACATGCAGAGTTGGACCAGGATACTGTCCATTCACCGTGATTTTGTTATGAGTCTGGCATAGCCTAGTAATAGGCGTCCGTTCAATCTGCACATATATAAACAAACAATATTTGAACCAAAACTCTTCAATAGAACTATGAACCGATCCTAAAATGTTCTGCTTGGTATTCTATATATGATCAAGTATGAGAACCAGTTAAGCACTACGTTTCAGATCTGAACAATTAGATTGACACGTTTATAAAGTCAAACAAACCTTCAAGGTGAGAGATTAATCAATTAAAACCTCAATAAGAACGAATTTGAAAAGGAAGAAGTGAAATTACAACGAATGTATAGTGATGAACGTTTGCCCTCGCCAGATTGTGGAAAAAGCCAACGAATATAGCGAGCAGCAGTATAAACCTTGGCGAATCCCACTTCGACATTATGAACATATTCATAGAACCAAATCTCCTTTCGTAGAGACTGAGTCTCAAGCATAAAAATTAAGCACTCTTCGATAATCCGCCCCTGAGCAGTCTATATATATTACTTTAATAGCAGTTTTCTGATGAATACCGTAACCGCTTGCTTGTGCAACTCGTTATTGTGATACAGATAACATGAAGACAAAAGTTGAAGCACGCGTGGCTAGATTTTTTACCATTCTATTTGTTGTTATTGAATTGTAGTACGGTGATCATTCGGATACTACAAAATATTTCGTAGGCAAATGGTTGCCTGAACGTTTCTTCCTCCTCCTAGAAGTGTTTTTGTTTTATACGTGAATTATTTAATAGAATTCTACTTTCCAGTGGTTCGAAGGTCACACCATACGATTCTCTTTCCGAAGTGGGCCCAAAATATTTTCGACTTAGGGTTACCGAATCCAATCAATTTATGGTGTCATGTAGTGGAATTTAGAGGAGTTTAGCTAGGCGTTGCACTACCTCCACCTTTTGAATGTTTCAAAGAGATTTTTTCCAATCTGGTAGGCATTTTATATACTATTTTTATAAAATATTATTTACTAGCACTTGCACCCCAATGAGGTGCAATACTTATGCAAATAGGCTGAGCTCACATTATTTATGGCCGTGAAAAGTAGTGGACAACGTGAGAAAGCAGTGATCTATCTCACCTATCCCTCTCTACCTCTCCCTCCCTCCCTCCTCCTTTCTCTCTCCTTCTTGCTTTCTCCTTCCCTCTCTATTTCTCTCTATATCACATATCTCTCTCTCACCATCCCTCCATCCCACTTATTTCTCTCTCTCTCCTCCCTCTCTACTTCTCTCCTCTCTCACTTATTCCTCTCTACCTCTCTCTCCTTCCCCCTCTAATTCTCTATATCTCCCCTATCCCTCTCTCCCTCTCTCTCTCTTCCTCTGGCTCTCTCTCTTCCTTCTCTACTTCTTTCTATCCCACCTCTCTCCTTCCCTATCTCTATCTCTTATTTCTCTACCTCTCTCGTCCTTTACCCTCCTCCCTCTCTCTCTCTCTCTCTCTCTCTCTCTCTCTCTCTCTCTCTATCCTTCCCCTCTCTACTTTTTTCCCTCCCATCTATCTCTCTATCCTTCCCTCTCTACTTGTTTCCTTCCTCTCTCTCTTTCTCTATCCTTCCCTCTACTTCTTTACCCTCCGCTCTCTCTTTCTCTATCTCACCTATCCCTCTCTACCTCTCCCTCCCTCCCTCCCCACTTCTCTCTCCCTCTTTCTCTCTCCTTCCCTCTCTATTTATCTCCATATCACATATCCCTCTCTACCTATCCCTCCCTCCATCCCACATATTTCTCTCTCACTCTCCTTCCCTCTCTACTTCTCTCCCTCTCTCACTTATTCCTCTCTACCTCTCTCTCCTTCTCCCTCTAATTCTCTATATCTCCCCTATCCCTCTCTACCTCTCCCTACCTACCTATCTCTCTCTCACTCTTTGGCTCTCTCTTTCCTTCTCTACTTCTTTGTATCCCACCTCTCTCTCCCTCCCTATCTCTATCTCACTTATCCCTCTCTACCTCCCTTCACCCCTTTACCCTCATCTCTCTATCTCTCTTTCTATATCCTTCCCTCTTTACTTCTTTTCCCTTCTCTCCAATTCATTCCAAAAACAACACTTCCCATACAACTTTAGTTTTTCATTTTTCTATTTGCTTATTGTTTGGATTTTATAACACAAAACAAATACTAGGTAGTTTGTCCTTTATGACCTCCATACTAACGAATATTGACCATTCCACAACCTCTAAAACTCTGAAAAAGCTCTACTTTCTTACACTATTAACTTTTCATGATATTCTTCGAAGATTCATACATTTATTGCTGCCAAGAAACTTCTAATGGAGACTAAATTGGCCTCGATTATAGAATATAAATAAAATGGATTTGTTGAAAAGACTTTAGAAACTTTCAAGCAAATACAATTAATGTGCATAAGGCCAAATTTCATAACCTTGCCAGCATCAAAGATGCCTGTGCCGAAGTGAGAGTTTTGGAAGGGGCAATAGACATCCATCGAAGCATAAAGGATAGGAGAATTTTGCTAGATGTTATAGCTGCAATTTCCTTGGTAGACATGTATGCAGAATGTGGATGCATTGACAAAGCACATGAATTGTTTGATAGAATGTCTCAAAGAAATGTGGTCACTGGAATGCAATGATTGCAGGATATGCACAAAATGGATTTTTTAAAAAAGGCTTTAGAGACTTACTAGCAAATACAAATAGTAGGTATAAAGCCAAATTCCTAAACATTTTCTAGAAATCAGGCTCTTGTGCAAAGTAATGTGTGGGGGCTCCACATAGCACATAGTCATTATGTCCATTGTAAAAAGGCTTCCCTCACAACAACAAAAGTAGGGGATTCACATTGCATAGGAATAACAAAACATAATCTTGGCTTGCACAATTTTACTTATTCAGTAGCCACTACTTCCTATAGTTTTAAATGCACCTATACACCTATGATATCTCACAATATGTGCAATATAACTTATCATATATGATTCATGTCACTTGGAAACTATTTCATCTCCTAGCAAACGTAACCTAATGTAAGCCCGATTCTAAGTGACACATTTGTAGGCATTAATAAACTCTATAACCTATTCTTGTCAATTATAGCTAGACCTACAATTTGATTATTGCAAATTTAACAATGCATGTTAAGAGTAATGGAAAGGCAAGGAATCGATTGAAAGAATGACTCGAGAGAAATGAGATCTCAAGGAATGAAATGTTCTCAAAATATTTACAACATAGATTTGCTAGAAAGGATTTAGAACTATATGCACATAAATCTTGCACATAAGCATAGTTTAAACAAACTCAAATTTGAGCCACATACACATAGATGTTGCGATTTTTCAAAATTTCAGAAGAGCTTAACTATCTGGTGAGATGTATTTTCAAAGAACATGTTGGATGTATTTTAAACATACCTATATCAAATTGAGAGCAAAATCGGTGCTGTTATGGTTTTTGGGAATGGGAAGTCTGAAGTCTACAAAATAAGGCATTAACTGGTTGGGAAAACCGCAAAAAACCATCTGGCTGTGTGCCAATATAATCATCCGGTGAATAAGTCCAAGAAATCGATAACTAGGCAGATGAATAGACATGATTGTGACACTACCTGATCGTGTAATCTGTTGTAATGTATTCACGACCATAAAATCACTGGCCAAGTCCAAGCCAGAGGTGGGAGTGTCAAGAGAGAGCAAAATCGGGTCATGAATAATATGGATCCCAATGGAAACTAGGTACCTCTCACTGTTGGAGATGCCACGGTTGCCCTCGTCACCCACAATTGTCCCTACAATTGCCTGGAGGCCTAGCTGGTTGATCAAAATCTCCACCTGCCCACGCTTTTTCTCCCACGAGCACGACCTTGGTAGATAGAACTCAGACACAAACATGAGCGTCTCCTAAATGGTGAGCATCGAAAAAAGCAAGTCATCTTGCATAACGTAAGCTGAAATACCTTACGTGGGGGGAACCCCACCAAGATCTCCTCGACGACATCAGACTGGAGGAGATCTCAGTGGGGTTTCCCCATGTATAATAGCCTATCAGCAAATTTGTCCCTGTCTTATAGGCGGGAGATTTATGCTTTCACCGCACTCATGTTTATTAATGTGTTCATCGGGAATTGTGTAGACAATGTTTTTTTTTTCCATGTTAATGTTTGCGGGATTATTTTATTAAAAGGAAATTTTGGCCTTTTCTTTGTAATTTTGTCATTGGTTGTTGCCATTTTCCTCTTGGTTTTGTGTTTTTTTAATCAATTTAATATTTCTAATTAGTTTAACAAATTCCTAATGTTTTGTTGCTATTAGAAATATTTCATGACTTTGTAATGTTCTTTGATATAGTTGTGTCTTCGTGCCCAATGTTTCTATTGATGCATGGTGTTTTAATGTGGCATTGTGCATTTACTATTAGCACATTTCCATTTATTGTGAATAGACTAAAGTGAAGGCGTCATTAATGGCTTATGCTATGATGTTTTAAGTCTATCAAGCGAAGGATTATTTGCATTGTTTATTCATTTGATCAGGTGATAAGATATGGGTGAAAATCAAGGTTAAATTATGTTGTTTCCATATCTATGCAATGCAGCCTAAAATAATATCCTTGATCTCCACATAAAATTGCTCTACTTATGTTTACTATGAATAGATTGAAGCAGCAATTGAAGGGTCTATCGTGGTAGGGTTTTGTAAATTGTTCCCACAAACTTCACCCATTTTTTGTCATCAGCATTGTTGACACCACGACACAATTTGTGTAGAATCTTGAGGTAAATGACTTGTTATAGTTTTAGTGAATTTTAATTTTTTGGAACATGTACATGACCTTGAATCAGATTGTGAATAGATCGAAGCAGCAGCTACAAGGAGATTGGTTTTCCACTATCTGATTTAAGAAAGAAAATTGCTTTAGTAAGGTTTCATAATATATTTCTTGCAAACTCTATTCATTCTTTCTCATCAGCATCGTTGAAATCTTGAGGTAAGTCCCATGCCATGATTTCAATGAGGGTTCATACTCTTGGGTGTATGGTTTATTGTAGACAAATAAAGCTTCTTACCATGGTGTTGTATTCTCTCCTGTAAATTACAAAGAAACTAAATTAAGAACAATTAATTCATGGAAGGAGATTAGGTAATTAAGAAGTGATATAGGTAGCTTGAGCTCGTGATCCCACAAAACCCCATGCATAGCAGTAATGCCAGGATCATAACATTTGTACACCCCAAAAAACACAGTCCTGCCAATATCAAATCCAAGGAACCCTCAGCCAACAGACATGTCAAATAAGCCGTCAAAACACAAGAAAAGATAAAAATAAGGGAAAGATTGTTGGTATGTTACTTATCCTTCCCTTTCTGATGATCCTAGTCATCCTAGGCAACACAATCAATGACATATTCGACAACATGACACAATTTGTACAGTATTTTTAGGTGTAGACACTTAAAAATGCCCTAGGCCTGCAAGCTCTATTTTTACCACTTTCCTCCTAGCATAATTATGACATTTAATTATGTCTTTGGTCCACATTCGACTATTAATTAAATAATTCATAATTGTTTAATTAATTCATGTCCTTTTATTGTTCATGATTATTAAATAAATAAATTCTATTTAATTATTAAATATGCCATTAATTGTCTAAGTCTTCCCTTAATTAAATAAATTTCTTAATTTATTTAATTACCCTTCTTCATTTATTCTTCCTGATTATTAAATAAATCAATTTCATTTATTTATTTGATATGTCACTAATTATCATAAATAAATGAATTGATTAATTTATTTAATTAACTAATTATATATGCTAAATTAATTAATTATCTTTAATTATTTAATTGCCAAATTTAACATTTTTATCATTTTAAATAAATCAATTATTTAAAATGATTTCACATTCTTAACTATCAGTTCATTTTCATAAATAATCTAAAAATTGATTATTTATTATCTCATAAAATTCATATTTTGAATTAATTTAATTCAAAATGGTAATATTCTTCTAAAAATCAAGTAATCAGGCAGATTATTGATTTTTCAAATCTGATCTTCAGTTCAACTCTTATCTTCTTGATTTTTTGAATCTCACAAATCAGGCAGTCTTTATCTTCTTGATTTTCGAAAATCTTTATTTTCAAATTAATTATCTCATTTATTCTCCACCGCCGATTAGATTCTCTCAGATGACATCTCGATCGTTTGTTTAAGGATTTTTCCCTAACCCTAATTAGGGATTATTAGATTTAATCTCGTCCTCTGATGTTAGGTCTCTGTCGAAAGTCAATCTTGTCCGTCCATTCAAAATGGCATTTTCTATAAAATGTTATTTTCCTCTCATTTTTAGATTACACACTGATGCACTGACATACTTGGGAATTTTGCAAGCATCGTAGCATTTATTGGCATAGGCATAGAATTTGATCAAATCCTTCAAAGCTTGGTGTAGGACTTAGACATTTATTTCCAGATTGCTCACATGTTCGATCTGAGGGCAATACATCAACCAACAAGTTAGAAGGTGTTACAAAGGTGAATCATGGAGGTCTCGACGATTAGCTGGTATAGTTGTTCTTTTGTTTACTTCCTTTGTACTTTGTAATTTCTTTGGGTTTCTTAGTCTTTGCTAACCTTAATTAATCCTAAAATTAACCCTTAGTTATATTGGTGAACCTGACATATTTGGACAAATAAAGAGCAATTTTTGGAGTTGGTTTCTTTTTGTTGCAGGTTTTGTTTGCTTTTTGCTGCAGGTTTTGCATCATTTTGGATAAAGGCCTAGTTTCCAAAGATTTGACCATAACTTTCAAATGGCTATGTATTTCCTCACAAAAGTTTTTTTGTAGTTTAACGACAACATCAAGAGAATTCATTCCAAAAATCATATTTTTTGGATCTATTTCTAATTTTTTACAAAAAAAAAATCTGTTTTCATGAAAAATTAATTTCAAGAGCAAATTATCAAATTTGCTAGATATGTTTACATTTATAGAAATCTCTCTAAATTTTAATAGGGGTCTGTTCTTTATCTTTTAAATTTGGATGCACAATTATTAGTCAAACAACAGATATGTTAAAATTGGGGTTTAAAAATGATTTGTTTATATTTCACCCACGGTTGTAGATCTACTCACAAAAGTTTATTTGAAGATTTGGGATGATATCAAACACCTCTAGTCCAACCATTAGAATTTTTGGACCTATTTTATATTTTTTATAATTTTTTTATGATTTTTCATAAAAAAATTAATTTCTAGTGCAAAACATTAAATTTTTCTGATTTCTTTACATTTTTGGAAAGCTCTTGAGATTTTAGATAGGATTTATTCTTTGTATTTTTAATTTTACTATCAAAACAATTTCAAAAAATGGGATTTGTGTTGACTAGCTAACCCTCTAATAGTAAGTGATCAATTATCTTGTTAGGGTTTTGGCTTTGTTGTTAGTTTTGTGCATGTGCAGAAAATAAACACTTGAAAGGACACATTGGATCAAGTGGATAAAAATGACGCATCTAACTATTTTTGTAGGTCGATAGTCGAAGATCATTATCAAACTACTAATGAAACTTTCTGCAAAACACATGTCGAAGAGCCTAGTTAAATTTTTTGAAACAAATTGTCTAGTAGTGTGGAAAATCTTTCATTTGGATTAAAATTAACAAGTGTCTACTATGTTTGGTGTGAAAGCACATTTGTGTTATTACCCTCACGATGCAACAATCAAAGTATCCTCTCCCCTTGCGCATTCATGCGATCTTAGGTGTAAGAGAAATGGTTATTTCCTCTAGAACTTGGGCCTGTTCTAGTGGGAAAAAGTACTCACCTAGGATGACTCAGACCGGTAGCACCCTAACACCAAGGGTCTTCCAACCAGTATATAAAAGTGGATTCTTGGGGAAAGCTCAAGAATCATGCGTATGGTTTCGACGAGATGGATCCGAAAGGGGACTCTCGCCACATGGATCATGCCCTACGAATGGAATGCCCGCATTAAACACCTTTTGTCTTAGAGTCCAACCTTTTTTGGCCGTTGCTTGATATAGTGTAGGGTACAGTATCATGCTCGAAGACACTCACTACTGATCCCCTTGAGTAGAGATAGCAATTCTTGGGAAGTCACTTCCCAAGAATTTGAATTTGGTGTGCTTTAATGACGTTAATGAGCCGTGGAGGGGAGCCAATGCCACCAAAATTCTAAGCTATTCGCTCTCGAGAAGGAAAAGTGTTTATCACCAATCCAGGGTATATCGGCGGGCTATATCAAGTATACAAACCCTTTGCCTATTGGCCTATTAGGATTGTACTTGTCTTATGTGTGTTTTTCTTCATCCAAAATATCATGCTTGCAAGTGTCTTTTGGATACTGAAACAAACCAAACAACGTTCAAACATTTGGAAACAACCAAGTCAAACCTCAAGAATTCAGTCAAAACTGGTCTATACATTTTGTCTGCAACGCATCTGCTATCCTATGCAACACATCTGTCCTGTCACATTGCATTTGCTATTTCAAAGGCCACATCTGACCTGTTGCACCACATTTATTATCTAAACACCACATTTGCCTATATTGAGTCGCATTTGCTTGATTAAAAGCCGCATTTGACCTGTCGTGCCGCATTTGAACAGTCAACAATGCATCCGCTGCATCTTGTAACGCAAATGAAATACTGAGTCGCATTCGCTGCCTAAAACGACGTATATGCTCTCCTATGATGCAATCAAAATTTTGAAATGCATTTGCCACATCTTGTGAAGCATCTGTCAAAACTAGTTCCCAAACATTGTCTGCTTCTGCAACGCATGTGCCTTACCGACATGCAATTGATCCTTGAAATGACGCATCTGCACATTGCAACACATTTGCCACTTGAAATGATACATTTGCTTAACTGGAATTTAAACTCTGTCACAGACAAGAATCCGAATCCAAACATTTTTGTCAAATATCTTTTTCAAACATCTCTGTTAGAAACCATAACTAAAATATTGTCCATCATAGTCCTCATTTGGCATCTAGACTTGGCATTGGTCATTTCTCTTGGTCAACAATCACTTTTGCATTTAGATGACATCATGACATCCACCACTTTGTCTTCCCTTCAACAAAATATTGATAGGCTTGCTAGTAAAGTTGAATACGAATTGCTCTGTAGAGGTCAATACCAAGAATTCTTTGACTTTAGAAGATAATTTATTGAAACCAAAAATCAATACCCTTCGTACTAGCAATCCATCAGTCCAAGTCCTCTGTCCATCTACCCCCACTATCCATAGTCACTTAACACAAATCCTGCCATTAATTGATAAAACATGTCCATTTATCACCCTTATCCTAAATTTGACAAGGGAAACCAACTATCCACTAGTCAATACCAAGTCTCCACGTCATATGCTAGTCCTTCACCTATCAATCCCACCCAAGTCTACATGCCTTATCAACTATCTACCAACTCATGTCACGTCCCCACATCATACCATATTGATCTGGCCCAAGTCTCCATGTCCCATTTTAGTCAACCTTACTCTAATCCAGTCCAGGTCCCTATGTCATATCTTATGTCATTACCAACTAATACAGTCAAAGTCTCCATGTCATATCCTATGTCGTCACCAACTAGTCCATTCCAAGTCCCTAGTCCTTCCCATGCCAATGGGTGATCCCATAATAGTGGTTTACAATTTTTGGCCAAACTGGACACTAAAATTATTATTTTTAACTAAATCTTCACATTCGGGCACCTATAGTGGCTAAACTGTGAGGAATTTGAAGATGGTGCAAACTAGAGTCTCATCAAATTTTGTCTATAGATTTTAAAAATATTTTTTTCAAAAATTTTGGAATCAAATTGCACTTCTTTTTCCATCTCCCACAAAAATAGATTTTTTTTCAGAAAACAACATTTTTAAAAAGTGATGCACACTGTATAACGCATAACTTTTTTTCCATGAAGGTTAAAATTCTAATTCTTTCAAATTTAGATTTGTAACTCTGATATCTAGTGCTTCCACTTGGTTAGATAGTTTTTTATTGAATATTTTTTCTTTAATAAAGTTTCAAAGTCAAACAAATTACAATTCAGACACAACGCGACTGTATAATGCGTAACTTTTTTTGTATTTGTCAAAATTTTATTTTATTTTTTTTGTTGGATCAAGGACTTCAATATCTGGTGCACTCATATTTTTCAATTTTTTTTTGATAATCTTCTATTTTTCCACATGTGAAGAACAAAGAAATTCATTTTCGATGAAAAACCTATGTTCAATAAAACTTAAAAAACAAATACATAACAAAACCAAAACATATTAAAATTATATTAATTGGATAGCTTGTTCTGAGGAATACCATAATCATTTGAAATAAATTTTAAATGAATTCATTTGATCCCCAAAATCTAAATCAAAAGTGATTTTTATCAGATTTTGATAGGTGTAGAGGAGATGCATTTATAGGTATGGTTTAAAACTAGGAGGTTCTATGCAAGGGGTTTGATCTAAGGTGATTTGATCAAACCCTCTTCAATTGGAATCCTTAAAATGGAACTTTTTAAGGCTTAAATCATTATATTTTCTAAAAATATGTGATTTCAGCTAAAATTCGTTCCTCTCAGGAATTGTAAACCACTATTATGATAGCACCCCAATCTAGTCCAAGTACCCATGTCCTATCCTAGCCCTTCACATACTAGTCTCATCCAAGTCCCCACGTCTTCTCCTAATCCTTTTCAAATAACCCCCTCATAAGCAACATCTAATCATGAAAATTCTGTCATTACTCAAAATCAAATCCCATTTAATAAACTTGAGGATACATGTTAAATGAAAGACCAAAGCATGACCTTATAACGTCACCCTCATGTCAAGAACAAGGTATTCCATTCCATGATCCTATCTTTCAGTCCATCCATGAAGTCCTTCAAGACAATCATGACATCCAAAACACACCTCTTGTTGACAACGACTCTATTTCTGACCAAGGCCCCATCATTGAACAAGAAGTCCAAATCCATGACAACCCCATCTTTGACTAAGACCCTACCATTGATCAAGAAGTCCAAAATGATCCACTCCTTGACCTTTATGTCATTCAAGATCAAACACTTGCCGACCTTATAAAGGCCTCAACTATTGACACTTCCCACGATGAGACACTTTCCTCCATGGGACACAGACGATATTCCTCCAGAACAAGAATCTTCCACTAGGGACATGCTTGCATATGATCAAGTTATAGCTAAACTCATTGGACTATATGACACTAAACATAATGATGGCTTTGACATTGCCTTGGGAGCACCAATAGAATCATCTGAATCTGACATGTCACACGATCAAACCAAAGATATCAGTCAAGAATATGTCCAACATGACAATGAAGCTAAGACACTTTATCAACTAGGGTCGTCTATCTTTGTCAGAGTAGGCTTTCTTACAGACGAAATTATTACAAGTGACAGTATCCACATACCTAATGATGGGTTAGCATCTTTCTTTCAAAACAAAAAATACCCCATCGCAAATAGAATCTACCAAAGCATGCAATATCAAGGAAAAGGACTAGGCATACATGAACAAGGCATTCTAGAACCAATACAGCTTCAGAAAAATTACAGACATCAAGGTCTTGGCTATTCCTCAATTAGTAAATCAAATGATGTCAGTGGTACCTCCTCAATATTGGGGGCAACTTTGTTAGATACAAACATCAAAATGGAGTCCATGAGAAATCCCTGTCATAAGATTGCTGCCAACACCCCCTCCACCCACACCATGAACCGTCATTCCATCATAAATAAACCTTCCCTTTGGAACCAACAAAAAAAAAGTCTTACAAGTCAAAAGATCAAAATCAAATGTCAAAGGCCATTGAATAAAAAAAAAGGACAAGTGGACAAATGAAATTAAAATGGATCCCAAAGAAAGATGGATCAAACAAAGACACCAAGTCAAATACAAAAGTCAATCACAATGTGGAGCCACAAGACAAGAGGACTCCCACATATAACACATGTCCACCTCCTTCAAAATGGTCATCAATCAAGGCATATAAAAGTGTTGGTTCCAAACACCATCCCTCCAAAATCTGTCATCCACCATCCCAAGTTTGGAAAATAAAAATTCATTCATCCAAATTTCTAAACAATCTTTCCACGTTTACCATCATTCATCATAACCCTACATCTCGTCTAAAGTCCAATGATCCCACGTCACAAATTCATCACATCTTGGCAGCAACTCTTTACCGCAAGGACTCTCAGGGCAGTCTATCACGATGTGCGTATTTTGATAAGGCCAACTCTAGTATCAGAAAGGACAACAATGACATCGATCAATTGTATGCAAGCACTATGATCCTGACAAGACAACTCCTTCAACAAGGTCATTATTGGCATATCATGGCACTAGTCTCTACATCAGCACTATCAGTAGGTTCAAAACAATCAGTGGTTAGTTAAGGCATCAAGGTCATCCTAAAATATAAAAAAAAAATTAAAAAAAATTTGAAAAATATAAAACATCGCCACCCTGATGAAAACCTGGAAAATAGGCATCTTGGTGACACCAAAAAAATCAAAAGGTCAAGAAAATAGTAAAGAGAAAAATTTCATCCAATGGTGAGAACCTAGCAAATAGGCGCTCTGGATAAGTACCATGATGAAAACCTAGCAAACAGGGGTCATGTGTAACATAAATCGTCTATGTAGAATTTTATACTTGGGGGCAAGTCGTCTCATTTTCCCATGCCTTCCTCATGTCATTGATGTCCATCTAAGTCCTATCATTTCCACACATTTTTTCCACTTACCTTGGTCTTGACATAAAACTGGCACACATAAATCATGCTTTGGGAAAACTCTTGACATGTCTATCCTTCGGTCATACACAATTCACGAAACATCATGTCATTGACTGTCATAGTCTTATTGTCCTTATATGACATAGTCCTTGAAAATCATATGGCAATTCCATTAGTGTCATGTCTCCCATATTTTACCAAGGCCACCCCCTATCCTTTCATGCCTATCACCTATCTTGGATTTCCCTTGTCAAACCGTCTAAGGATAATCATCATCCCATCTAGTCCTAACCAAGTCATTCCAAATGCATTGAGTCTAATCCATACAAGCACATTATCCAAAATTTTACTTGACTACGTTCCTGGCTTGGCTGTAGACCTCCATACGTTCATCACATTATCATCATCATCCTCACGTTGTTTCAGGATGCGTTCTTCCCATGTCAAACAATGTTGTCATCACCTGTCAATTGGTATTCAACTTGACTAGGGGCACAATCATGTTTGTCCTTGGATTCTCATGTGTAGGCATCAGTCATATGCATTTGTCATGATCCTCTTAAACGTAAAAATCCAAAAAAATCATAAAACGACAAAAAGACAAAAACATCATAAAATGTACTGAAAAAAGACAAAAACATCATAAAATATCCTAAAGAAAGACCAAAAAATCATAAAATGTCCTAAAGAAAGACCTAAAAATCATAAAAATTCCTAAAGAAAAACACAAAAACATCCAAATCAATGTCAAAATCCTAAAAATGGATTCAAAGTCAGTCATTTTAGTTAGTCCATGTCACTGTTGAACTACGTTGTCTCTACGCATTTGCTATGTAGGCAAGGCCATCAGTCGATGAGTCCCCGAGACATTAGGTCACTCCTTTTAGGTTGGTCCAAATAAAATCATGGAATTTGTCACAATCGTCACATCGGTCAAATAAGTCAGACATAGTCAAACTCAGACACAAGACATTCATTCGAATGTCAACATTCCAATTGTGACCTAATAGACAACATAGTCCAATTAATCCTACAGTTAACATCAATCAACTTGCCAAAACATATTAGTCAAAACAATGTCAATCTCATCACTCTTTGGTCCTCTTCAAGATGTGTCCTTCTCGGATTTAGACCTCATCAAAATATCCTTTTCCTTTTTTAGGATGTGTCCTTCCTAACAATATGCTCCGTCAAACTGTCAACACCGTCAAATTGGCAAAAATCTTAAACTGTCAAAATTGTCAAACCAACAAGAAATCAATATTTGGCAAACAAAATAAAATGGTTGTTAATCTTTTGGGTCTATCTTGTCTTATCTTTTGACTATATTGGCTATTTTGTCTTATATATTTTACTATTTTTCTTTTTGGTCATGTTACTAGCTACCTCGAGGATGTCCCATGAAGGATTTAGAGGTACAGTGACATCTCTGGCCTATTTTATTTTCTTTGATAATTGTCTGGATTGTCTTGACAAAAAGACTGGGGCAACTTTTCCCTTAGTATGAGTTAGGACATTCCTTGTCGTGACTTCTATTTTTCAAGTGGATGACCTTGCACACCTTGGTCTACGTCATATCATGGTGTTTGTTGTCCATTTGTGTCATTTTTACTGCCCAATGATGATTTGAGCAATGTCTATTAGTTCTTTGGCAAGTTTTGAAGGATTCTTTCATCTAGTCTGCATCTTCATCATCCATATCTTTTGCACTAACATTTTTTTTGTCTCTTCATATTCTAGTCTTCTCATCCATTTCGAGAGCACACCCATGTTCTTGAACCCGTCTTCCTCGAGGGGACATACATACCCTACCCTCCTCGTCATTCTTCCTCATCAGTATTTTGCACATATTTTGACTTTTTTCTTTGTCACAATGCGACATGCTACATTATGACAAAGAGGGGAAAAATGTAGACACTTAAAAATGACCTAGGCCTACAAGCTCTATTTTTACCACTTTCCTCCTAGCATAATTATGACATTTAATTATGTCTTGGTCCACATTTGACTATTAATTAAATAATTCATAATTGTTTAATTAATTCATGTCCTTTTATTCTTCATGATTATTAAATAAATAAATTCTATTTATTTATTAAATACGTCATTAATTGTCTAAGTCTTCCCTTAATTAAATAAATTTCTTAATTTATTTAATTACCCTTCTTCATTTATTCTTCTTGATTATTAAATAAATCAATTTCATTTATTTATTTAATATGTCACTAATTGTCATAATTAAATGAACTGATTAATTTATTTAATTAACTAATCATATCTGTTAAATTAAATAATTATCTTTAATTACTTAATTGCCAAATTTAACATTTTTATCATTTTAAATAAATCAATTATTTAAAATGATTTCACATTCTTAAATGTTAGTTCATTTTCGTAAATAATCTAAAAATTGATTATTTATTATCTCATAAAATCCATATTTTGAATTAATTTAATTCAAAATGGTAATATTCTTCTAAAAATCAAGTAATCAGGTAGATTATTGATTTTTCAAATCTGATCTTTAGTTCAACTCTTATCTTCTTGATTTTTGAAAATCTTTATTTTTGAATTAATTATCTGATTTATTCTCCACCGCCGATTCAATTCTCTCAAATGACATCTCGACCGCTTGTTTAAGGATTTTTCCCTAACCCTGATTAGGGATTATCAGATTTTATCTCATCCTCTGATGTTAGGTCTCTGTCGAAAGTCAATCTCGTCCATCCATTCAAAATGGAATTTTCTATAAAATATTATTTTCCTCTCATTCTTAGATTACACACTGAAGCACTGACATACTTAGGCATTTTGCAGGCATCGTAGCATTTATTGGCATAGGCATAGACTTTGATCAAATCCTTCAAAGCTTGGTGTAGAACTTAGACATTTATTTCCAAATTTCTCGCACGTTCGATCTGAGGGAAATACATCAACCAACAAGTTAGAAGGTGTTACAATGGTGAATCATGGAGGTCTTGGCAATTAGCTGGTATAATCGTTCTTTTGTTTACTTCCTTTGTACTTTGTAATTTCTTTGGGTTTCTTAGCCTTTGCTAACCTTAATTAATCCTAAAATTAGCCCTTTGTTACATTAGGTAAGTTGAGTTTTATTTCAATTGAGCACATTTATGTTTCTATTTACATGAAGGGATTGGTTCTCCGGAAAGTTGTGTCAAGCTGGGAAAAAAGTTGAAACATACTTTAACTTGCAACCAATATTTTCGTTTAAAAACCTACAAATTCATTGGATTTCAAGAACCAAATGAAGTAGGGAGGGTAGGTTTCATTTCATCTGATTTTAAGGCCCAAGAAATATAAGTAGACATTTGACACATGCCCATTTGAGGATATTTTGTTTGGAGATATTGTAATTGTTGTGGTGGTTCAAGGCAAATCAATCAGTTATGCCTAAATCTTTTAGATTTTTTCTTTTGAATTTTCTTTGATATGGCTCAGGGTTTTGTTGCCTATGATATTATTATTTAGCCACATTATGTTATTATTCCAATTGAGTTATGAAGTAAAATGATTTTAATTATGAACACAAGGCCTTATGGTCTATGGAACTCTAAATGGTGCAGCTGCATCAGGCCTAAAGTTTGAGACATTGTCGCTTCCTTATGAATGTTGGATCTTCTTTAATCAATCAAGTTGAAAACTCCCCTAAATTTTTTATTCTTGCCACTTCACAAGGTACCTGTATAGCTGAGTCAAATGTCATATAAGTTAAGATGCTCCTTGATCAAATATTTCACTCTTTCTACTACTTCCATGATATAGAATACATGGATCATCAATCTTCATTTATCCAAGACTCAAGCCCCAAGAAGAATTCCTTAATATGAGAGATTTAGCTCCAATATGAATCCTAGAGAAGAATATGTCTCCAAAAGAAAAAATATGTGAAATAAGTTGTTGGAATTTGTATATTAATTAATTATGTAACTGTACAATTATATGAAAATTTCTTCCTAGACATTGTACAAATATATAGCATATAAATGCACATGACATTATGTAAAATTCTCAAATAGTTTTTTTTAGTTCTAGTTACCACAAGTGATAATACAACCTTGACATTTAAGACTAGAAAACAGAGTGAGCTCTGAAAAATTCTAATTTCTATTAACTTATTAATATTGTTTTGTTTTTCCAAGCCTAACTGAGAGATGAAAGACTTTTTTTTGGACAAAGATATCCAATGAGAAATTGACACTAACATGGGAAACTCGCTATCTTTGACTGAAAAAATAGAAGTTTGCACAGCTAATGAACAGTTCAAATTTGTATATTCATATTGATATAGAATATAGATTATTTTTATTTTATAGTTGTACTCAGGCTACAATTTTACTTAGTATTTGCATAGGAAATTGATTGAGACTATGATGTTAGTAGATGTGTGCATTGTTGGTGTTGCATGTATGCCTATTAGGGGCTTGAGTGGCTCTCTTTCAACCCTTTATGCAACCAAACTGGGATCAATCACCATTAAGGGTAAGTTTCACTTAAAAGTGGGTTGCAATATATTCATGTATTATATGGATCACTCAGTATGCAAATTCATGGTTAAAACTTAAAAATACTCTTTTTTTCTAATTGTACAAATTTCTTTCAACATATGCTAACTTTTATTCTTTTACTTTTCAGTTTATGAATTGTTTCTTTGTTTGTAAATTACTTTTTATGGTAGGTTACATGCTAACACTATTATAAACATTTATCTAATGCTCTACAACTGCTCTTAAGAGATCAGTTGTTGAACCTTGAATGACCCAAGAATTTTTTTTTGGAAATTTTTTGAGTGCCAACCTAGGTCGCGCCCCTGCTAGATAGGTAGCACTAGGTGCAGGAATACCTAATATTGTGATATGCACTAGAATAAACAAATTTTGTGCATCAAGAATGAAGGGTATGATATGTTTTGACTTTTAAGTATAATAGGAAAATTCTATAAGACCACAACATGTACTAGGGGACAATGTTACTAGACCTTCAAATAGCAACAATTGGAATTTGAGTTTTCATTGGTTGGCATTAGATTACCATTGATGTCAACTCATGGAGTACAATGTTTGTATGCAGCTACAGGATCTTGTATGCATCTATAGGATCAGGTATAGCTATAGAAACATCTTAGTTTGTAGTTACAATTGTGTGCATTTCATGTGATAGAAAGCTGACTGCATAGCGATAGGAGCTTCATAGCGATAGAGATTTAATAGCTTAATTTGAAGTCAATAGTGGCCAATATTTTAAATATGCAAACAAACAACTTTAGAGAAAATTGACATGGAATACACATGGAAGAGAATTTGTGGCATGATGATGTGTTAGTAATAACTTGGTGATGAGGTGGAAATTTGATCGATTAACTCATTATTCTCCTGATAGGGTTTATGGATGCACAAAGCGTTGTTTGGCATGGTTGAAGGTCATTGGTTCAGTTATGTCATTGACAACTACAAGATAATATGCAGCTGATTTAACCTTGAGTTAGAATTTTTGTTCAAACACCAGGTAGGGTGGTTAAAACCCTAAGTTGACACCTCAATTATGGGAAGGAAGTGATATCAGATTTTTTTCTTTTATTAAAATCTTCTTTCCTTATGGTTCGAACAAAATCCGATTCTATTCCTTTCTTGGTGGAAAATATTCTATAGCAGCGATTGGATGAAAAGCTTTAAATATTTTTTCATATCTTCTGAAGTTGTATTGTGGTCAATATGTTTCAATTAAAAATCAGATTTTTTGGTTATTCTTTGCTTGGCGGTGAAGTCTCCTTTTGAAGCAGTGCTAAATGATTTTTTTTTTTAATCTTACATACCTCTTGCAGAGGCTATTAAGAAGATGGCGATTCCCTAGATTAGGTTTTCTATTTATTATTGATTTGATATCAGATTGTAAGTCATTGTTCAACTAGAAAAATTGAGGCAAAAGACATCTGATATTTATGATGTTTCAAATACAAAAGAGACATATTTTATTAATGGTAGCTAGTCTAAAAAGAAGAAGAATCATCAAATCCTTCAGCTACTCTAGAAAAAAATTAAAAAATTTCAGATGGAAGAATAGGAAAAAGGATAAGATTTACATTTTTATATTTTTGGAATCATAGCAGACTGTAAAAGGCAATTAGGGCAGATGCAAAAAATTGTTATGATAGTGATAAGTTATCCAAAATGCTACTACAGGAATGGCAGCTCAATATGCTACAGAATATATTAGAAATCTACATATAGTTTGCTACAAAAATGTTAGAAAGTTACTTACAGAGTATTGCAAAAATATTTGTTTAAACATTAGGGCTATGAAATCTCCTTGTTCTGCAGTAATAATAATAAAAAGATTGGTATTTTTCATTGCTGGTATGAGTGTTGAATATACTATTGTAACCACCTCTAGGGTTGTGAGAAAGAGAAGGGAAAGAGTGGAGAGTAGATAGGTGTGATAAGAGTTTAGATGACTTTGTAAAAATAGAGTATGCACATTTTTCAAAGTGTAAAATGTTCTCATTTGTTGTAGAGTTGTGAGAAGGTATATGTTAGTTTTGTAGAAACTTATTGTATGAATGTAGATCATAGAGTCTTGTAGAGTTAGTGCATGAATCCTTGCAGAGCGAGTTGAGACTGGAATTTGTTTGAGGACAACAAGTTTAATATAACTGTATAAATCTTTTGAGTTACAAAACTTCATTTGTAACATGATATTGAAATCGTAATAAAAAATTTCTCATTGTAAATTCATCTGAGTGGGTGCTTAGATTAGGGGTAGGAGCTCCTTTGAGTTGGTGCTCATAAACTTGGAATTGGTGTTCCATTGGGTTGGTGCCCATACATTGTAACAAAAAGAATTTTCATTATGATGTTGGATTGGAGCAGTAGCCTCCAACAACTATTCTCACTGAGTTTTTTCCCATCTTGGGTTTTTCCTCATACATCTTGTGTTGTGGGATGCACTTTCTATGACTGGTTTAGTTTCCTTTCCTTTGCTTCTAATTTATGCTTTTAAAGTTCATTATCTTATTTCTTAGAAAGTTAAATTTTTTATCCCACTGATTCACCCACCCTCTCAGTGGTCTTTATGTTCCTTCAATTGGTATCAGAGCATTAGGTTCCCTATTAGCAAGCTTTCTCCAGCTTGGGTATATTTTGATTTGTGAACACAATGTCTAAGCATGAATCCTCCTCTGTGAAAGTACCTATATTTGATGGCACTAACTATTCCTTTTAGAGAAAAAGAATGGAAATTGACTTGTCCTCCTTAGGTTGTGATGTATGGTTGTTTTTCAAAAATGGTTACAATGTTCCCCAAACTCCTCCAATTGATCCTAATGCTAAAAAGGAATATGAGTTCAATGCCAAGGCCAAGCATGCTATTCTTAGTGGATTGTCTGATACTGAGTTTGTCAAAGTTAAGCACTGCAAGTATGCAAAACAAATGTGGGATAAGCTATAAAATATTTATGAAGGTGATGAGAATGTGAAGGAAGCTAAGCTACAAAATCTTAGAGCTCTTTTTGAAGGCCTGAAGATGAAAATATTGTTGATTACTTACTAAGAGTAGATGAGATTGTTAATGTTGTAAGAGGACTTGGAGAAGAAATTGAAGATAATGTAATTGTTAAGAAATTTCTAAGGTCATTAACAACAAAATATGACACTAAATTTTCTTCCATAAAAGAAGCTAGAGACATGAATACTTTCTCTATGGATGAATTATTTGGTTCATTAACAACCTATGAAATTAGGACTGTGAGTGTTGAACCTTCTAAGAGAGAAGTTGCCTTCAACTTGGTGAAGAAAGGAAAAGAAGCAATTGCAAATGTTGATCAAGAAGATTCTAACAATGCATAAGCAAATTTTATCAAGAAAATAAAGAAAGGATCGGGCAAGTACAAGGACAAGCTGCCCTTTAAGTGTTTTAATTATGGCAAGATTGGACATTTTGCTGCTAAGTGTCCCTATGAGAAGAAGGAAGAAAACACTGAAGAAACTAAAAAGTTCAGACCTAAGAAGTTCTACAAATCCAAGAAGAAAAAATATCAAAGGAAGAGAAGCCTTCTCACTATTGAAAGTGAGATGGGTATGTGTAGGATCATCATGGAAAAATAGGCCCTTAAGTGGCAAAAAATTCAGAAAAATCAAAGTTAGGAAACTTGATGTAAATTTTTTAATAAGTTATCTATATTATTTCAAAAATATGTAAGAATAGAATTTGTAGCAAATTGAACGTAGTTTCTAAACTACTAGGTTTATTTAAAATATATATATATATTTGGTGAAAATTTGAAATTTCAATGCAGTAGTATTTAAATTTCAGGGAAAAAATAAGTAGGTGTCTGTCTGACCACCCTAACCACAATAAAATGATAATATTTTTTTATAATATTTTAGACATAAGTAGAGGACTCATGTCCAGATGTGATGCATATTTTTTTGTAATTTTTTATTACAACTTTTAAAAAATATAAAAACTTGTATGTCTGACCACCTTAACTTGGTCAAAACTTCATGAAATTCAATTTTATTTTTAATCCTATAGTATGTGAAGCATAGAATGTGATTCATGTTTTAAATTCAAAAGATGTGATACTGTTTGAAAGCTATAGATGTTTTTCAATCAACCTATCAATTAGGATTTTAGTCATAATTCAAATAGAAAATGAATAATTATTATTTATTAAATTCAAAGTAAAGCATAATTTATATTGGTGGAAAGCTGAGAATATCCTTTAAAAACCCTTTTCTTTTCATCAATTTTGGGTAAGAAAGAAAGCCGTCAGTCACATACCCATCATATCGCCACTTTTTGGCGCATCATGATCTTGCACATACCCAGAAATCAGATGATGGAAGTGATTAAGCTAAAGACTCTAGTGAAGATGAGAAAGAGGTTAATCTTTTCATGGCTCAATAAGTTCTAAATGAAAAGAAGACTTCAAATATTGAAAATAATACTCAATCTGAAAGTACAAAAATAATTGATAGTGATGAGGAAGATGAAGTTGATGCTGAGGTTGATCTTGAAGGAGAGTTGATTTGTGCTCTTGATGAATTAGACAAATTGAAGAAAAAAAATACCAAATTAAAGAACAATTCCTTAAAAGAACAAGACTATTTAGAGAAGAGTATTGTTAGTCTAAAGACTCAGATGGAAGAAGAAAAAAGAATAAGTGAAGTTTTGAAGTCAAAAGTTGAGGCAAAGTGAAAAGAATGTCATGTGTTGGAACAAGAGGTAGTGACTCTAAGGAAAGAGTTGGAAACTTGTCAAGAATATTTGAAGTTGAGAATGAAAAATGAGTGTAGTAGTAATGCACTCAATGATTTACTTGGTTAGTAGAAAAAGAACAAATATTATAGTGGTGTTGGTTATCGTGCCATAGAAAAGCACCCTTTGCTTGACATGGGATTAATTCATGATAAATTGGAATTAATGAGGCCTTGATTCAAGTTTTGTAAGGCATTTTATGCATCCACACTAGGTCTTGGACCCTTGCAAATTGAATAAAATGCTTTTAACGACGTCTTGTAAAGGTGTTGTAAAGTGTTGTAAGATAATTTCATGCTTTTCTAAACTTAATGAACCTATTTCTCCCTAATTCAACATTACAAAATGTATTTAATAACCTTATTACATCAATCTAGAAGGCTTGTAAACTAAATTTTACTTCAAACTAGTGTTGTAATGTGTCATGCACATTCACAGTGGTTCTTGTGCCTTCCTAGGCTATGTGGACCTCATTTAGTGTCCCAAGTCCTATTTGACATTCACATCATCATTAATAGGCGTCTATTAACCTATATTGTGCATCTTGAGGCTTAAATTGATCAAATACTCGACAAAGTTATAGTTTAGACATTATTTCCTTATCTTTTGGCATTTGAGTTGCCAAATTGGCCCCTGTGGGACCCATTCTTATTACATGGTGAATCAGTCCCATCCAAGTGAGACCCATTCACCATGTGTGGCGAATTAGTCCCATTTGGCTCAATTTTGACCTTTGAGTGGGGAAAGAGTGAAATTTGAGTTTAATATTGCTTCATGTCAACTTGTGATGAGGTATTAATAGGTAAAATAGGTGAATTTCCTATAAAAACACCTCTCTAAACTAATTTTTACATCCATTAACTTAATTCACATCCATTCCTCATTATTCATCCACCAATTCCTTTCATCTCAAGTCAGACAACTTAGGGTTTTATCATTACAAGACATCAAGAAAGCTCCTCAAGACATTCAAGGACCGAATCTTCCTCCATTGCTGCAAAAATACAAGATCAACATCATGGCAAGGTAATTTATTCCATTATTTCATGTTTCATTCTATTCTTTCATCATTTTGTTTTAATTACCTAAACGGGGTTTGACCAGGAAAACCCCCATGCCCTAATGTTCACCATTTCTTCTTCTCTTCTTGAGTGTTTGCAAATTTAGATCCCTTGGAGGCTTGAAAATAATTTTAGTTCAAGTTCAAAGGTTTCTCAAGTATTCTCTTCATTCAATAAGTCAAATTATCAACAAAAACTCATTTCTAGGCTCGTAAATTAGAGTTTCAGAAGCAGACACCTGCAGGAAGTCAAAGTGTAGATTGGAAGCTATACAATCCACTTTTGAAAATATAGAAATTCAAAAGTGGACTCCTTTGGAATGGGTGGTGAATGAGTCCCACTCCATGGTCAATTTTGAGTTTTCTGCATTTTTTAGTACCCTTTTGTGAGAAATAGGTTTCGACTCAGTTTGACAGAACTGGGACTAATTCGTCCAGAATGGAAAATGAGTCCCACCAAGCTTGAAAACTAGCATCAACAATGTTTCAAATGTCATTTCTAGTATTTTTCAACATTCCAAGTGCACTCTTTCAGTTTCATTCATTTTTGTTATAGTTTTTTATTCATTTCCAAGTATTTTTGCATAACACAATGTGTTTTCAAAAAAGTCACATTTCTTAGGTTTTGTATGCTTAATCAATCAATTTCATCACTTAATTTCACTTAGATCATTCCATTTAGTGTCAATTGCATTGTACATCTCCTAATTTGAGTGAGCCTAGATAGCATTTTTGGCCTACCTCTCTCCTTTTAGGTGAAAACCCCTAGAAAGTTAGAGAGCCTTGTGGTGCCAAAAATCTATGGTTCAATTTGGTGAACCTACTTTTTTAATGCTTTTTTGACTGATTTGGAGTCCTTCATCATCAAAAATATAGCTTGCATTAGGGTTTTCATGATTCGTTTTCATGCTAGGTGTTAAATTTTTCATTCATAAAAGTGCATTAAAGTTGAAATTTTACCATCTAAATTCATTTTAGTTTTTTTAAATTCTACATTTTTACTTTAGTTCTACATCATAACACTCAGAAAACATCAAAATCCATCATTTTTTTTAAATTTTTTTGAAAAAAGTCCATAGTGGAACTCATTCGCCACCCTGGGTGAATCAGTCCCTTTTGACCCTTGAAACTGCATTTTATAGAAATCAAAACTCTTTTTTTCAACTTCTATTTGATTCCTTAACCTACCTATATCAATTAGTTGCATTTTTGTAACATGCATTTCATAAAATCTAGCCTCAATTATCTCATTTCATGCATGGTTTCAATTTCAAGTTTACAATTTCATCTTGTTACATATCATAATCAGTCCATTGTCATCTTTAAAATTTGAAAAAAAGTACATTCCTCTTTTGCATCTTTTCTTTAGAATTGTTCCATTTCAATTTTGTAGAATAATCATTTTATCATGTTCTCATTACAACATTCTATAGTTATCATTTTTTCATGTTCTCTTTTTAGATATTATTGCATGTTGTAAGCAACTTTTGTTAAAAGCATATGAATATGAGGTCCTTTCCCCTCTCTTTTTGTTCATCATAGATCCCTCTCATAGTTCCCATTTTTTGGATGAGGTTATTTTATTGAAAGAAACCTTGGATATTCATAACACTTACATTTTTTCTTCTCCTATTATCTCTCACACTTGTGAAGAAAATATTTTAGTGCTAGAAGAACCAATTGGTGAGAGTTGTGATAATTTGAGTTGTTTCTCTCTTCTTACCTCTCCTATTAGACATAACATTACTAAAGAAGAGGACATCACACTAATTCATCATGAGAAACACACAACACAACATGATGATGAGACCATATACACATTTCTTAATATCACTCTACCTAGTCGACATTCATATCCCAACTCCTCCCTTATTTGTGAGAATGGTTTTGTGAGAAATAATAGTAGTCACATTATTTTTGAGGAGGGTATGTTGACATTAAATGATCAAATATTTAATACCTATGACAATCCTCTTTATTTTTCTTCCCCTATTTTGGAAGACATTATTGGACAAAGGGAGGTAATCATAGATAATCGTGATAATCATACTTGTTCTTCTTCTATTGTCTCTCCTACTAGTGGAGAAGATATTTTGGGATTAGAAGAAATATACATTGAAAGTCATGAGAATCTTCTTGCTCCCTTTCATAATTTTTCCCCCATCCAAGAATACATAATTAAGCAAAAGGATCCAATCATCAAAAAACAAGAATGTGATGCTTTTTCTTCTCTTGATGCCTCTCCCACTTGTGATGAAGATACTTCACAAATTTCAACCTAAGATGAACATATACAAGCTCTCCTAGTAGGTTAGATAATATGGAACAAGAGAATGAGACATTACAAACATCGAACGACTGTATAAAGTCTTCCCCTAATCCCTCCATTATCAATAATCAAACACATTCAGCCATTAATAACTCCCTTGTTTGTGGTGATGTTATTTTGGATGAACCAAACCTTAATTGTCACAAACATGTGGTTTGTTGTTCTCCTAAGAACTCTCCTTCTAGGGAGGATATTATGACCCAAGACAAAGATAACATGCCTTTCAAAGACAATGAAGAATCTCACTTGTTATAGGATGTTAACATTATTCAACATCAACTTATCCTTTATCCCCCTTCACATAAACCTTCACCTAAACCCGAGTTTATTCTCCAATGACCTTCACACAAAAAAAAAATCAAAACAAAGCTAAACTCATGTTGTACCCACCTGACAATAATGTATCACAACATCTTAGTTATAATACCGTTGCTCATACATTATAACACTCACAATAATCCACAACCACCGCAACCAACCCCAATCTCTTTACCTTTAACTAATCTACCTAGTCCCCCTCTCTTCATCCCACATGCAAAGGAGTATGATCTTGTTGAACAACTTAAGAACACTCCTGCTAAGATCTCCTTATGGGACCTTATTCAAGCCTCCCATCACTATCACAACATGATCCAATCTTCCTTGCAACACGTTTCTGTCCCTCCTAATGTGCAACCAACTAACATCACATCCATAATCCAAAGAATAAATCCTAACATTGTTTTCTGCCAAAGTGAGCTTCCTCCTTTGGCAGTGTAGAATAAAAATGAAGCTTTTATGATTATTTCTCAATACAAATGAAAAGGGATTAAAAAAAATCTTATAGATATTGGTTTCACTCTTAATTTATGTGGTGTGAACCTTCTCGATAGACTTGGTGTCAATAGATCAAACATCCAATGCGATTCTTTATCCATCAAGGGATTTGACAATGTAAGCAAACAATCACTTGGTGTGATCACTTTACCCCTCATAGTTGGAGTGGCCACATTGGAAACACCAATCCATGTTATGCCTAATGATATTTCATATAACCTTCTTCTAGGTAGGCCATGGATGCATGTAATGAATGTTGTGCCTTCCACTCTTCATCGTAAAATGAAATATATCCACAACAACAAAGTGTACACACTCGACACTGATGATGAGCCTTATAGTGTATTACAACTTGAGAAAACCAAAGAGAACCCCTTGCATACATTAACACCAACCACACAAGTGGAACCCGCACAACACAAGGACACACAACAACATAGTGAACATGCCACAAAGCTATTAGACAATGATTGTGGTTCCTTGGATTTTACACTTGACTTCATGAATGAGTAGAAGATCATACAAAAAGATGCAAATAGGGAAAATGAAAAAATAGATGACCCTTCAAAAGCATCCACCTCAACCACTTTAGACAACAAAAAAAACTACACAACAACCTTTGATGAACACAATAACAAAAACCACCCGATTCCAAAGCAATGAAAAAGCTTTATGGAAAAGGTTATGAGCTTATGAAACAACTTGGCTATAGTGGAAAAGGTTGTGGTGCTAACAAACAAGGTATCTACAACCTTGTCGGCCCTCTCACACATCAAACAACTCATGGTCCTAGTTAATGTCCTATAATAGAGATCACCAAACCTTCACCCAACATCACTAATCTCCCACAACACACTCCTAAATCATCCTTAACAACTAATGGTGTTGAACATCATCCTTCCTAAAACATTCAAAACACAACTACACCTTCACTTAATTTCAATGTCATTTCACAAAATGCTCATGATTTGACATTTTTAGATTTTATATCCTCCTATAATGGGGAGAACAAAATCTCACAATCTAGAGAAACTTGTGTAAGTATGACATCTACTCCTAAGCAAGATGTATCTTTTACAACAACCACAAGACCACCATCTACCATTAATCAAGAGGATATCTTGTCGGGACTCCTCCAAGATCACTTTATCACCCTTCCTCTGAGAACTAAAAAAAATGCTTTTCCAAATCTTCATTTTGTTCATTTCATAGAGTTCATGGTCACACCACTAATGAATGTAAGGATTTGAGTCATAAAATACTACATTTTCAAGAGTTTGGTATGCTTCTCTATGTGGGGGCATCTCATTCCCCTAATTTCTATTGATTTTCACTCTCCCATTCATTTCATCAATCATTTAGGCTCACCCTTTTCCTACACTCAGTGGGGGAAAGGGGTTTAGCAAGCCTTGTCCTTGTATGTCACTTGTGGTTACCTCCTTCAGCTAGTCATTAACCTTTCATGAATACATAAGAACAAGGTTGGGATGTGGAAAACATGCCTTAAGTTGGCTCACATATGACATACTTTCCCTTTTTCATGACGTAGCTTCTTGGAAACAGATGACTTGGCATAGGGATTTCCAAGTAATATCTCATGTCTTATTCTCTCTTCTTCTACTTTAAAGCAATTGCTCATAGTACGGGTTCTTGCAACTGCTTTAAAGTGGGGACATACATCACCACTCATATTTCATTATGTGATTTCTTTCTTCTTGTGACGCGTCCTTTTCTTCATGGATTCATTGGGCTTGATTCCCTCCAAGAGCGTGATACTTCTTCAAAATTTATCCTCTATTGGATACATTAAGCATGATGTTCCCTAAGATGAGACCTTCCATGAAAAAAGAAAAATCATTTTGAACAATCCTTACACTATTCTACATTAACAATATCTATGAGTGTCAAGCATATGACGTTTTGCTTACCTCAGAGAGCTCAAAAACCATTGTCCTTTGTGGTGCATTATTAAAGTTATCAGGAGGTATAACTTTGGTATGGTTGAGTGAGAAGCCCATCTAGTGGTACAACTTTCCCCATAGCCACCTATGTGTTTGTGAGTGCATACCAACTAGTGTATATTTCTCACCTTTTGGGATTTCTCACCCTGCAAACAACTAGAAGTTTCATGGCCCTAGAGTATGTTGTGGAATTCTCACCCCATATACGAGGTTATCCCATAATTTACATTTTTTGTCCAAACTGGACACTGAAATAATTTTTTTAACTAAATCTTCACTTTCGAGCAACTATAGCGGCTAAACCGTGAGGAATTTGAAGATGATGCAAAGTAGAGTTTTTTGAAATTTTGTCTTTAGATTCTAAATATATTTTTGTTAAAATTTTTGGAATCAGATTGCACTTCTTTTTCCATCTCCCTCAAAAACTAGTTTTTTTCAGAAAAGAACATTTTTAAAAAGTGACGCTCACTGTATAACACATGACATTTTTTCCATGAAGGGTAAAATTCTAATTATTTTTAATTTAGATTTGTAACTCTGATATCTAGTGCTTCCACTTGGTTAGATAGTTTCTTATTAAATATTTTTTATGCTTTAATCAAGTTTCAAAGTCAAACCAATTACAATTCAGACATAGTGCGACCATATAACGCGTAACTTTTTTTGTATGTATCAAAATTCAATTTTAGTTTTTTGTTGGATCAAGGACTTCAATATCTGGTGCACTCATATTTTTCAAAAATTTTTTGATAATATGCTATTTTTCCACATGTACAGAACAAAGAGCTTGTTTTTTGGTGAAAAACATACATTCAAAAGAAATAAAAAATAAGTATAATAGTAAAATTAAATTTATTTAATATTATAATTTTTGGAAAGCTTATAATAAGAACTACATACTTACAAAAAAAATCATTAAACAAATTCATTTGATCCTCCAAAAGGTAAATCAAAAGTGGTTTTTTATCAACATTTTGATAGGTGTAAAGGAGACTCCGTTATAGGTATGGTTTAAAATGAGTGAGGTTCTATCCAATGGGATTTGATATAAGGTAGTTTGATGAAACCCTCTTCAATTGGAATGCTTTAAATGGAACTTTTTAAGGCTTAAATCATTATATATTCTAAAAATATGTGATTTCAGCAAAAATCAGAATCTCCCAGAAATTGTAAACCACTATTGTGACATCACCCTGTAACTAGTACGACTAGAAGTTCTATGGCCCCAAAGTGAGTATACTTCTTGGGTTTTCTCACCTGGCAGATAAAGAAGAGTTTTGTCACCCTAGAGTGATTACACATTTCCTTTCTGAAATAAACAAGCCTAGATATGAGCACAACTAGCTGGATAAATGATCGAAGCTTGATACACCTTTTCATTTTCACTTTTCATCTTTTTCATTTTTTCCATTGCATGATTTTGTATCTTGATGGTTGACTTAGGATCTTTGATCCTGGGGGCTTGACCACCTCCTTTGATATTTTTCATTCTTTTTCATCTGCATTTGTACATGAGGATCTCTCTTGAATGTCTACTCTAGTGTGATTTTGAAGCAAGTTCATCCTCTCACTAAAGTGGGGGATAAATGTGTCATAGAAAAAAGTACCCTTTGCTTGACATGGGATTAATTCATGATAAATTGGACTTAATGAGGCCTTGATTCAAGTGTTTTGAGGAATTTTATGCATCCACACTAGGTCTTGGACCCTTGCAAATCAAATAACATGCTTTTGATGACGTCTTGTAAAGGTGTTGTAAATTGTTATAAGATACTTTCATGCTTTTCTAGACTTAATGAACCTATTTATGCCTAACTCAACATTAAAAAAAGTATTTAATAACATTATTACATCAATCTAGAAGGCTTGTAAACTAAATTTGACATCAAACTAGTGTGGTAATGTGTCCTACAAATTCACATTGGTTCTTGTGCCTTCCTAGGCTGTGGACCTCATATTAGTGTTGTAAAGTGTATTCAATCACACTATCACATTGATTTCTATGTCCCAAGCCCTATTTTACATTCAAATCATCATTAATAGGCCCCTATTAACCTATATTGTGTATCCTAAGGCTTAAATTGATCAAAGACCCAACAAAGTTGCATTTTAGACCTTATTTCCTTATCTCTTCGCATTTGAGTTGCCAAATTGGGCCCTGTGGGACTCATTCACCATGCATGGTGATTCAATACCATCTAGATGAGACCCATTCACCATGTGTGGCTAATGAGTCCCATTTGGCTCAATTTAGGCCTTTGAGTGGGAAAAAAGTGAAATTTTAGTTTACTATTGCTTCATGCTGGCCTATGATGAGGTATTAATGGGTAAAATAGGTGAATTTACTATAAAATAACCTCTCTAAACTCATTTTTATATCTATTAACTTAATTCACATCCATTCTTCATTATTCATCCACCAATCTTTCATCTCAAGTCAAGCAACTTAGGGTTTTATCATTATAAGACATCAAGAAAGCTCCTAAAGACATTCAAGGGTTCAATCTTCCTCCATTGCTACAGGAATCCAAGATCAGCATCATGGAAATGTAATCTATTACATTATTTCATTTTTCATTATATTCTTTCATCATTTTGGTTTAATTACCTAAATGGGGTTTGACCAAGGCAAAACCCCCATGCCCTCATGTTCACCATTTCTTCTTCTCTTCTTGTTTATCTATAGATTTATGTCCCTTGAAAGCTTGGAAATCATTAAAGGTCAAGTTGAAAGGTTTCTCAAGTCTTCTCTTCATTAAACAAGTCAAAGTATCAACAATAACTCATTTTCAGGCCTATAAATTAGAGTTTCTGAAGCGGACACCTGTAGGAAGTCAAAGTACAAATCGGAAGCTCTGAAATCCACTTTTGAAAATCTAGAAATTCAAAAGTGGACTCATTCTCCATGGGTGGAAAATGATTCCCAATCTAGGGTCAATTTTGAGTTTTCTACATTTTTGAGTACCCTTTTGTCAGAAACATGTTCTAGCTCAGTTTGATAAAACTGGGACTGATTCACCCAAAATGGCAAATGAGTCCCACCAGGCTTGAAAACTAGCATCAACAAAATTTCAAATGTCATTTCCATTATTCTTCAACATTCTAGGTGAAATATTTTAGTTTGATTCATTTATGTTATAGTTTTTTATTTATTTCCAAGTATTCTTGCATAACACAACTATGTGTTTTCAAACAAGTCACATTTCTTAGGTTTTGCATGCTTAATCAATCAATTTCATTCCTTAATTGCACTTATCTCATTCCATTTAGTCTCAATTACATTGTGCATCTCCTAGTTTGAGTGAAGCTAGCTAGCATTTTTGGTCTACCTCTCTCCTTTTAGGTGAAAAACCTTATAAGAGTTAGAGAGCCTTGTGGTACCAAAAATCTATGGTTCAGTTATAAACATGGTGAGAACTCTAATATGGGTGAAAAACCCAAGAAGAAGATTATTTTCAATGCTTACACTAGTGAAAATGTTGCTTCCTAAAAATATAGTAGTGATGTTGCCCCAAAGAATAATGCTCCAAGAGATGGTATTGATGTCGCAACAATAGAAAATGTTTCTATGCTAAGAGATAGTGTTGCTTCCCCAAAGGAGAACGTTGTCCTACAAGTTAATGTTGCTGCCCCAAGAATGAGAAGGTCTACTGCTGCTATGGAAACAACTACAAACATTTCTCGATACAATAATTGGTATATACCCCTAAGTTTTATGGCTATTGTTTTATATGTAATGCATTTGGTCATAAGTTCATTCATTGGAAAATGATGAAAAGAGAAGCTCCAAATTTCATGAGAAAAAATCGTTTTGCACCATTGAGAGATTTGGATATAGAGTGTTATAATTGCAATAATATGGGATATAGAAGCGTAGATTGTAAAAGTTTAAGTTAGACTGGTAAAAGCTTCAACTTTCCTATGCTCAATGAGAAGATTGAAAGTTATTATTGTCATAACTATGGACACACAAAAAAAAAAATTGTAGAGAAAGATCTAGTAAACTTGAGAATAATGTAGTTGCTGCCCCCAAGAATAAAAATGAAGAAAAAGTAGCAACAAAGAAGAATGAAACAAATCAAGAATGGAAAGAGTTGAGTAAAGAAAAAGTTCAATCAAGCATGTTAGCAAAAACAACATTACATGTAGAGAAGAAAAATATGTGGGTGATAGATAGTGGCTACTCCAACCACATGATTGGCGACAGGAAAAAATTCAAATAGATAGAAGATTGGAATGGTGGTTCAGTTAAGCTTGGTAATAACTCCTCAATCAAGATAAACGGTAAAGGAACCCTGAGTATTGATGGGAAACTACTAACAAAGGATGTATATTATGTTGAAAGGGTGAAACACAACTTACCTAGTGTAAGTCAAATGTGTGATAGTGGTTATAATTTTTCATTTGGTTCCAAAGGATGTGAAATAAGGAAAGAGAATAATTAAGGATTAGTTGTTAATTGTAAGAGAACTGATGGAAATTTCTACAACTTGAAAGAATTTCATGAAGCTCAATGTATGTTTGGACAAGTGGATGAGAGTTGGTTATGGCATAGGAGATTAGGTCACATAAATTTTGACAACCTTGTCAAGGTAAGCTCAAAAGGTTATGTTAGACACATGCCAAAGATAACTAAACCAACAAACACTATTTGTGATGAATGTCAAAATGGGAATCAAACTAAAGTTAGATTGAAGACTAAAGAGTATTCAACCACAAGGTCACTTGAGTTAGTACATACTAATTTATGTGGTCCTATAATGACAAGATCTTTAAATCGTGACAAATACTTTATCTTGCTTATAGATGAATACTCAAGGATGACTTGGGTAGCCTTCCTACAAGATAATTCACATGCATTTGAAAGGATCAAGGTATTCAAAAAAATGGTTGAGAAAGAAAGTGGTTTCAATTTGAAATGTTTAAGATCAGAATGTGGTAGAGAATTTACATCAAAGTAGTTTGAAGACTATTGTGAATAGCATGGGATTAGAAGACAATATTCTGCTACTCAAACACCTCAACAAAATGGAGTTGTTGGAAGGAAGAATAGGACTGTGAAAGAAATGGCAAGAAGTACGCTTAATGAGTCAAATCTTCCATATGTTTATTAGAAAGAGGTTATTCATATAGTATTATACACACTAAATAGAGCCTACCTAAGAGTGCATAGCAAAAGGACACCTTATGACCTATGGTATGGTAAGAAACCTTCTATCAAATATTTCAAAGTTTTTGGTAGTAAGTGTTTCATTAAGGAAGATGATGATGGGATTGAGAGTTTCGATGCAAGATGTGATAATGGAATATTTTTAGGATACTCAACTCATAGTAAGACATAAATCTTTCAACACATGCCTTAAGAGAATAGTTGAGTGTGTACATGTGAGAATAGATGAATATTTTCATAATTCAAGGAAAAAATCAAAAAATCAGATTGAAGAACATCATAATGAAGTTGAAGAGCAATCTAAAAATGAAGTAGTAGAAATGCCTCCAAACAAACCCCCTAACAAGTATGTTCAGAAGTACCACCCTAAAAATTAGATTATTGGAAGCAAAGATAGTAGTGTGAAAACAAGAAGAAGGCATGCTAGAAATGATGATCAAGTCAATTTGTGTCTTCTAATTGAAATAGAACCAAAAAGTTACAATGAGGCCAACAAGAATGAAGATTGGATAAAGGCTATGAAAGAGGAGCTACAATAGATTGAAAGAAATAAAACATGGGATTTATTTCCAAGGACAATTGATAAAAACATTATTCGCACAAAATAGGTCTACAGAAACAAAGTAAATGAAGAAGGTAAAGTGATTAGAAACAAAGCTAGACTAGTAGGAAATGGATATTCTCAAGTCGAGGGAATAGATTTTGAGGAAACATTTTCCCTAGTTGCAAGACTAGAGGCTATTAGAATGTTTTTATGCATATAAGAACTACAAGGTTTATCAAATGGATGTTAAATCTGCATTCTTGAATGGTAACCTTGAGGAGGAAGTCTATATGGAACAAATTGAAGGGTTTGAGTCACTTGAAAAAGGAGATTATGTATGTAGATTGAGAAAAGATCTATATGGATTAAAACAAGCACCTAGAGCATCGTACTCTAGATTGGACTTCTATTTACATCAACAAGGCTTCAAAAGAGGATGTGTTTACAACAATCTCTACACCAAAGGGGAAGGTAATCATATGATTATCATTTTTGTTTATGTAGATGATATCATCTTTGTTTGAAGTCATGATGATTTGTGCAAGAAATTTTCTCATCAAAAGGAATTTGAAATGTCAATGATAGGTGAGCTACCCTACTTTTTTGGTTTGCAAATTTCAAAATTAGACTAAAGAAATTTTTATTTAACAAATCAAGTACTCTAAAAACATGTTGAAAAGTTTTCAAGTGGATGATTGTAAGCCTGTTAGTACACCTATGGTAACTGGGTGTAAGTTGTCCAAGAATGATGATTCACTAGATGTTGATCAAACCATGTTTAGATCCATGATTGGCAGTCTATTATACCTTACTGCCTCTAGACCAAATATTGTACAAGTAGTTTGTAAGGTAGCTATATTTCAAGATTCTCGAAAGCAATCTCATTTGAATGTTGTAAGAATAATTTTTAGATATTTGCAAGGTAGTTTGACCTATGGTTTTCTTGCAAGTATGAGCTTGTCTGATGGTGTTGTCATTAATGTTGTCATTGATGTCAACACTATCCAGTATGTTGTAGATTGTACATGTATGGTTGAGATGTTGGTGAGATACTGTGAGTACATGGAGCTACATTTATGGTGTTGCACATATGCTGGTATGATGAGTTTCCAAGTACTTTTGAGAAAATTAATAAAAAAGAGAAGTTAGAGTGTTTAGTGTGTTCAGTGTGTGCTCTGGTATGTGCTCCACATTTTTCCTATGGTGATCCTATGTCTATGTGGATCTAAAGGTGTATTGATGGTTATTTTATGATCATATAGTCTGAGTTTTAGGTTTTGGTGAGATGGTACATAGAAGTTGTGTCCACCAGTATATGTGTTCTACTAGTAGTGTAAGTGTTCTTTGGACTGGGAGAAATATGTTTTCTCTGCATTCATCTGCTGATTTATTTCAGATCATGTAGATCTAGTAGATTTCTTGTGAAGGTCTTTCCTATGCTTTGGCACAAGGGTTTAGAGTTTGGTGATCCATAAACCATGTTTCAATGTTTTTGTGTGTGTTTGTACAACCTAAATTGACTATTGAAAGGAGTTCAGTGTTTGAATCCTGTTGTTTTGCTACAGAAGTATTTGAAAGATTCTGAGATGTATTCTCATGCATAATGAAGCATGTTGCATCATCCACGTGTCATCCTCTTGTTGGGAAGCATGTAGAAGATTCAAGAATATTATTTTTATGTTTACACTTCATTCAAAGAATAAAATTGAATTGAGGAAGCATGTAGAAGATTCAAGAATATTATTTTTATGTTTTTATTGGTCCACTCTTATTCCTTTCCACTGTAGGAATTTAGAGTTTCCGACCTAATTTGAATTTACGAAATGGTGTATTGTGGCCAACCTTGATAAATGTTTCTAAGGTTTAGAATGGTATAAAAGAAAGGCGCTCATTGTGATGAATTGTATGACAGAGTGATGAAAAGTGATGAAAGTTTGTCATAAATCATAAGAGAAGTTTGTGTGAGTGAGTTGTGATAGAAGTTTTTTAGTGTGCTAAAGTAAGTGAATTGAAGGTTTCTGTAATCCTATGAATGTGCTTTAATTGTTGTGGTGGATCTTTTGATCTCTTTTGTATCTATAGGCAGTGAGCCTCCCTATTGGATAGTCCTCCCTATTGGATAGTGAGCCTTTGTATTTGGACAGTGAGTCCTCTTTGGGAAGAGATCCCTTGGCAATGAGCCTTTGTATTCATTTTATAATTTTATATTGTGAGTTAACCCTCACCGTGGTCTTTCCCTTATTGGGTTTTCCATGTAAAAATTTGGCATTCATTGTGTTGATTTACTTTTTGCTATATGTGTTTCATGCTCATATTTAATAACAAAATAGTGTTGTTGAAGATTTGATAAGTTATAAAGTTTTAAGTTTGAATTTGTGTGAAAACTTATTCACCCCCCCCTCTTAGTTGTCCTATGCCTATTTAATAATGTGTATCAGAGCTTGTGGTTCCTTGTTGTAGAGCTTTACCACTTAAGGAAGATTTGATGTCATACAAGTTGTCGATCCCTATGTTTGATGGAACTAACTACAAATATTGGAAGGGAAAGATGAGAGGATATAATATCTCTCTTGTTTTCAAGACCTAGAAGGCTGTTGAGAATAAGTATACACTTCCGTTCGGTGGTGTTAATACTACAAATAAGATCTCTGCTTATGAATAAAATGAGAGGGCGAAGTATAAAATTTGTAGTGGTTTATCTAAAAATGACCGAATCAAGGTTAATTCTTTGAATACTACATATGAAGTGTGGAAGAAGCTGGAAGACATGTATGAAGGGAATGAAAAAGTGAAAATGACAAAGAGATTAGCAACAAAGCATAGATTTGTGAACTTGAAAATGGAAGACAGTGAAGAATTTACAATTTTCTTTTACAGGGTTGAATAGACTACAAATGATGTTAGAAATCAAGGAGGAAAGTTAGTAGATGAATACATAATAGAGAAGATCTTGATCACCCTACTAAACTACTACAATGATAAGAACTTGGTGATTTAAGAAAGGTATGACCCTAAGAAGTACACCTTGGAACACTTGTTCAGTCCCCTGTAAGCATTTGAATTGAGAAAGTTTTGGAATGATGATGATAGAAGAAAATACACAAATGAAATTTAAGGCAATGAAGATTGAGGAGGAACTAGATAGTGATGATGTTGATGAGTTGTAAGCTAACTTGACCAAGAATTTGATGAATACTGGAAAGTATAAAGCTATATTTCCCTTTAAATGCTTTAGTTGTGGTAATATTGTTCATTATGCTTCAAGATGTATGAATAGGGTTGTACATAAGAAGAACAAGGATTATAAGGATAAGGATAGAAACGATAAGAAGTATAAGAACTTGTACTATGTTAAGGAAGAGGCAGGTATTTCTGATGATGAATTTGAAAATGAGGTTGATGATATTGAATGCTCATTTATAGCTTCGAAAAATAAATCTGTATCCACTAACCTTGGAAAGTGTGTAAGAAAAAGGGCTCCAGAAATTAAGAAGAATAGGATGGAAGGTAATTTGGTTACCCTATTTCATGCAAGACAGGATGAAGACTACTAGGTAATTGATAGTGGATGTTCAAATCAAATGACCAAAGATAAGAGTAAGTTCACTAAACTTGAAAAATATGATGGTGGTTTAGTTGTGTTTGGTGATGATTATAAGCTAAGATCTGTGGTAAAGGTTCAATTAGTTTTGATGGAGTGCATAAAATTGATGATGTATATTATGTGAAGGGTTTGAGGCATAATATTTTGAGTGTTGGTTAGATGTGTAGCAATGACTTTAAACTTATGTTTCAGAACAAGACCTGTGAAATCAAGAAAGGATCTAAAAATGGAGATATGATTGTTGTTGGAAGAACTCATAGAAACATCTATCAGCTGAAGGGAGTTGATGGTCATTGTCTTGTATCTCATATCAGTGAAATTTGGTTATGGCACTACAGAATGGGACATGTGAACTTTGATAACCTGGTCAAGATCAGTAAAAAGGAAATAGTTTGAGGACTACCTAGAATCACAAGACCTGCTAACACTATCTGTAGAAGTTGTCAACTGGGGAAGTAGACAAGATGTAGCTTTAAAGGAAAATAATATTCTACTACCAGTATGCTGGAAGTGGTACATACTGATCTCTGTGGTCTGACTAAGACTGGAAGCCTGAATGGTGATAGATATTTCATTTTTCTTACTGATGATTTGTTACCCCCAGAAATTTAATTCCAAGTGATTTTGTTTTAAATTTTCTTCTCTCATGATAGTTTTTAAATTTGTGCATTTATGTCTAAGTCACAACTTTGACAAATATTATAACTATCACAGTCATGTTAAGTTCCCTAACCGAGTCGCTAGGTTTCAAAATTTCAAAATCACTTGACCTTGCAACCTTTAGAAGTGATGCTTTATGTAGTCTGGATATCGACAGTTCTTGAAACTCCAGAACTTCTAACCCATGGTTACAAAGTTCTAGCTCATAGCGATGGGGAAACCTCAGTAGGATATACCATTTCCAAAGTGTATGTGCATTTAATGAATTGTACAATGCCTTTAAGGAATGTCTTCTCAAATTTCTTGAGATGTCAACATAAAGTTTAACGCAATCTTTAAAAATCCCTTGAAAGGACAACTCTTTAATAAGAACTTTGGAAAAATGGTTTGCCACATTTTTCTTAGCAAATAAATGACCACTTTCCTCTGTCGAAGTTAAATAAGTCTACATACAACGGAAGGTGGCAATATTTTTTTATTCCAGATTTTTCTCAAAATGGTACTTCCTGGTGATGTTAGGGAATAGGAAGATGAACTTGTTCCTATCTTGCAACCTGATTTGAGTTGGCTAGAGGAAGAACAATTTGACATCATCTCTCAGCTGTATTCGTTGTCCTAGAAGGAGAAAACCATTTATGTCAAGTACAATAGGGTGATCCTTGTTTTGGAAGGAGAAGAAGAATGTGCTAAATTTCACAATTTAGTTATGGAAATGCAATTGGAGTTGTATCGAGTTTCACAACCTCCAACAGTTTAACAACATGCATGGAATCTTTTTGCTATAGAGAATAATGTATTTTCTAAAAAAAGTTGTCGTTTCACGATCCTTATCGTCAGTCATTCTCAGGACTGTTACTTTTCTACTAAAATGGTTTTTGGGTGCATATATAAAGGCCTCCAAGTTAATAGTGGGGGCATCTTTTTTGATATTCTCAGAAATAGGGGAAGTTGGGGTAGTCTTAGGTTTTTCTTTCAATATAGTTGGTTGTATAGGGTATTGGACCTTTGTGCTCACAATTTTGATATCAGAGAATAAAGAAAGTGTTTCCAGATCTTTGCATTTGCAAATGTTTCTTTTATTGTCAATAGACTTTGGACTTTTGCAATTTCTTTCCAATATTGATTATGTTATATCAAACTATATGTGCAATTATTTCTAGAACTTTGAATGCAGAATAATTCATCTATTGAAGGGGAAATTTACTGCTCATTCTTTTCTTGTGTCTCATTGTGGGTGTGGAATAAATGGGCTTTGTATCATTTTTCTACATTCACTCCATTCTGAGTCTATTCATCACATTTACTTTCATGGTTATGGGTAAATGTTAGCGTTCCTTTCCTATTTTCTATTTAAAAGCATACCCCAATATTTTTTATTCATTGCATATCTCTCCAAGGTACTTGCGCCTTGTAAAATAAGCAGAGAGTACTTGCAAATACTATTGTGAGGGACTCAACTATTAGTACTATTTTTTCTTCTTATTGGGAATTCTGAGTCATTTTCTTTCATTCATTTTTTGAAGGAAAAATTTGCTTACTAACAGATTTTTGGTGACTCTTTTGGGGATAAATTGAAGTGGCTGGTATTTTCTTCCCTTAGAAATTTGAGGGTACCTCCTCGAGGATGGAGGTTGGTGACTCTATGTTTATGAAATATTTCTTTGGTAGAAGAATTCTAGTGTTATTTCATGGCCAGCCATGGGGAACTCAAATTAGACCATTTTCTTTACCTCAATATACAACCATACCTGAAGGTTCGAGAAAGTATTTTCCTAAATTTGCTGGTGAAGATTCTCAAGATCTAGATTATCATATTCAAGCATTCACTGTTGCATGTGGAATCTTTGGAGTTCAAGAAGAAGATGTGTTTGTGCAGTTGTTTGTTGAGAGTCTCATTGGACGAGCAACATAATGGATTCAAAATCTAGAAGATGGATGCATTACTTATTGGGACTCTTTGAAGAATAAGTTATTGGGAAGATACAAGGGCCTTACTGATGAAGCTACTTTGCTAAATCAATTTTCAATATCTATAAGCAAGAAGGTGAATCCATCAGAGATTTCATGGATAGATTTAACCGGCTACTCAAGAAAATTCCCACCCCCATAAAACCAAGTGAGCAACTTCAACTTTGTACTTTTACTACCTCTCTGCATTCTGATGTTCAATTTGAATTAAAAAGAAGTATAGTAAATGATATTCAAATTTCTCAACAAGAGGCTATAAATATTGAAGATGATTTGATATTAAGTGCATTGTTGAAAGCAAATTAGGTTACAAACTATTTTCAATGTGAATTTATGAGGAAGGCTGTCATGCAAAAGTCAGTTCCTCAACCTAAAGATTTTCAATATATGTAACCTCCTCCTATTGAATGTCTTAACCTCACTATTTTTGATTCAAAGCATTTTGGTAGAAATAAAAGAAGTGTTGTAGAAGTGAGTCTCGTATAAATGGAAGAATTGAAGCTTTTTACTTGCATCATGAACCTAAAAATCCCTCACATGGTAAAGAAAATGAACCATCCTTCCAAGATGCAAGGTATAATGAGGGTAATGAGAATAATGTTGCTCTTTCATCTTTATCTATTGTAGAAATGGAAACATTTACTTTTGTCAGTGATGAAGAGCAATTTTAGGATGCCCAGCATACAAATGAGGTGTTGAATGTATCCCCTCCAATTTGCATGCAAGTTGGATTTGAAGCCTTCATATTTTCTAAATCGATTGATGTTAAAGCTATAAACATGAGTAATGAAGTGAGTCATGAAGTTGTTGAATCAAATGTCATAAAAGAAAGTAGAGTTTTTCCAGCTGAGGATAATTCTCGATCATATGTTTCTATAAAAGTGGATTGTACCAAAGGGAGGTTCTCGTTTGATGGTTTATATGTGGGTTGTCCAATTTGAGAGCTGATTAATCCTTGCTTGTATAGTCAAATGCATTACAATGTCACATATGAGATTATACAAATTAATGTTGTCAATCATCCACTCAGCAATCTAGATGTGAGTCGTCAAATTAAAGAATAATTACAATCAAATCATGAAAGATACATTCAAAGATTTGAGATTGCTATACTTCAATCCATACAAGAGGAAGTGTTTCTCAACATGCATAAGGACATTGAAGTGTTATTTGATTCATATGCTTTTCATGAGGAACAGTTATTTGAATTCAGTATTTCATCTAGAGGATCTACATATATCAAAGATCACATAGTTTCTATTCAAAGCATCAAGTTGTAGCTAAGTGTGGTAACGCCCCATTAGTATAGTCATTTTTTTCATTCTAGCATCTATTTTTTTGAACTTGTAAATGAATTTTCATAGTTCCATAAGGAAAATTGGAGTTTTTGCACCTAGTCTGGGTGCATATAGGAGTCTTAGGTTGTTCTTTCCTTTCTTTTGTTGGGTTGGTTTCCATTTTGGTTTGTTCCTAATTCCCCTCCACCCTTCCACGAACTGTCCCCTATCATTTAATTTTCTTTTGACTCTATGCCCAATGGACTTGGACTAGTTGGCCCTAATGATACTAGAGTTCTTTGCATTTTCTACAAAAATACAGTCCCTAGTTGGAGCCAATGTTACCCCACAAATTTTATTCCAAGTCGTTTTGTTTTAAATTTTCTTCTCTCATGATAATTTTTAAACTTGTGCATTTATGTCTAAGTCACAGATTTGACAAATCTTATAATTATCATGGTCTTGTCAAGTTCCCTAACTAAGTCGCTAGGCTTTGAAATTTCAAAATCACCCGACCTTCTTGCAACCTTTAGAAGTGATGCTTTATGTAGTTGGGATATCGACAGTTCTTGGAACTCCGAAACTTCCAACCCATGGTTACAAATTTCTAGCTTGTAGCGACAAGGTGACCTCGGTAGGATATACCATTTCTAAAGTGTTTGTGCATTTAATGAATTGTACAACACCTTTAAGGAATGTCTTCTCAAATTTCTTGAGATGTCAACATAAATTTTAATGCAATCTTTAAATATCCCCTAAAAGGACAACTCTTTAATAATAAAGTTGGCAAAACGATTTGACACGTTTTACTTAGCAAACAAATGACCACTTTTTGCCACTGAAGTTAAATAATCCTACATACAAGGGAAGGTGGCAATATTTTTTGATTCTAGAGTTTTCTCAAAATGGTACTTCCTGGTGATGTCGGGGAATGGAAAGATGAACTTGTTCTTGTCCTGCAACCTAATTTTAGTTGACCAGAGGAAGAGAAATTTGGCATCATCTCTCAGCTACGTCCGCTACCCTCGAAGGAGAAAACTAGTTATGTTGAGTACAATAGGGTGATCCTTGTTTTGGAAGAAGAAGAAGAATGAGCTGAATTTCACAATTTAGTTATGGAAATGCAATTAGAGTTGTATAAATTTTTTAAACCTCCACCAGTTTAGCGACATGCATGGAATCTTTTTGCAATAGAGAATAATAATGTCTTTTCTAAAAATAGTTGTCATTTCACGATCCTTTCCATCAATCATTATCAAGACCATTACTTTTGTATTGAAATGGTTTTGGGGTGCATATATATAGGCCTCAAGGTTAATAGTGGGGGGCATCTTTTTGGCTATTCTCAGAAATAGGGGAAGTAAGGGTAGTCTTAGGTTTTTCTTTCAATATAGTTGGTTGTACAGGATATTGGCCCTTTGTGCTCACAATTTTGGTATCGGAGAATAAAGAAAGTGTTTCCATATCTTTGCATTTACAAATGTTTGTTTGATTGTCAATAGAATTTGGACATTTGCAATTTCTTTCCAATATTGATTTTGTTATATCAAACAGTATGTGTAATTATTTCTAGAACTTTGAATGGAAAATAATTCATCTATTGAAGGGGAAATTTACTACTCATTCTTTTCTTGTGTCTCATTATGGGTGTGGAATAAATGGGCTTTGTATCATTTGTCTGCATTCACTTCATTCTAAATCAATTCATTGCATTTACTTTCATGGTTATGGGTAAATGTTAGTGTTCCTTACTTGTTTTCTGGTTACAAGCATACTCCAGTAATTTCCATTCATTGCATATCTTTGAAAGGTAGTTGCTCCTTGTAAAATAAGTAGAGAGAAATTACAAATACTATTGCTAGTGACTCAACTGTTAGTACTATTTGTTCTTCTTGTTGGGAATTCTAAGTCATTTTTTTTCATTCATTTTTTGAAGGACAAATATGTTTACTAACATGATTATACTCATATGACATGGGTTGATTTTCTGAGAGAAAAGAATCAGCCTTGGATAGGTTTAAGGTATTCAGAGGAAGAGTGGAGAATGATATAATTCTGAAAATAAAATGTTTAAGATTGGATAGAGGTGGTGAATTCAATTTTGGTGCATTTAATACATTCTATGAGAAGCATGGCATAAAAAGAAATTATCCTGCTCCGAGAACCCCATAATAGAATGGAGTAGTTGAAAGGAAAAACAAGACAGTACAAGAAGCTACTAGAATTATGATGAATTAATCTAATGTACCAAATGTATATTGGAGAGAAGTGATACATACTGTTGTTTATGTTCTTAACAAAGTTTAGATTAGACACAACAGCACAAAGATACCTTTTGAGTTATGGATTGGTAAGATTCCTACAGTGAAATATTTCAAGGTATTTGGAAGCAGATGCTATATTAAAAGAGATGATGAAAATATTGTAAATTTTGATGGTAGATGTGATGAAGGAATATTTCTTAGATACTCTACCACTAGCAAGGAATACAAATACTTTAATAAAAGATTAAGGAAGATCATTGAAAGTGCTAATACAAAAGTTGATGAGGACATACACAAACCTATTAAGATAATTGAAGTTGAACCTAATGATCCTGTCTATGGACATATACCTGAAGAAAATAAGGAGAAGGAAGAAGAAGAAAAAGAAAAAGAAGAAGATGAAGAAGAACAAGAACAAGAACAAGAACAAGAACAAAAACAAGCAGAAGAAGAAGAAGAAGAAGAAGAAGAAGAAGAAGAAGAAGAAGAAGAAGAAGAAGAAGAAGAAGAAGAAGAAGAAGAAGAAGAAAAGAATGAACTAGAACCTATTGCTAGGACTCCTAAATATGTACAGACAAATCATCCAAAAGATCAGATAATTGGAGACAAGAGTGAAGGTGTAAAGACGAGAAGCAGAGTTGTAGCTGAGGTAAATTTCTATTTACTCTCTAAAATAGAACCTAAAATTGTAAAAGAATCATGTGAAGATGAAAGTTGGATGAGAGCTATGAAAGAGGAATTGCATAAAATAGAGAAGAATCAGACATGTGAACTAGTCCCTAGACCTGTGAACAAGAATGTGACTGGCTCAAAATGGGTGTTACGGAATAAACTGAATGAAAATGGAGAAGTAGGAAGAAATAAGGAAAGATTGGTATGCAAAGTATATTCACAAGTTGAGGGCATAGATTTTGAGGAGACATTTTCCCCTATGGCCAGAATGGAATCTATTAGAATGTTTTTGGCATTTTTGCACACAAGGACTTCAAAGTATATCAAATGAATGTTAAGTCAAATTTTCTAAATGGTGGGTTGGAGGAAGAAGTGTACATGGAGAAACCTAAAGGGTTTTAGCTATCTAAATATCCGGACATGGTTTGTAAATTGAAGAAAGCATTGTATGGATTGAAGAAAGCTCCCAGAGCTTGGCATGCAAAACTAGATAGATATCTGACAAAGAAAGGATTCAACAAAGGTTCTGCTGAAAACAACCTCTACTTCAAAGTGGAAGGTAATAAGATGTTGATTGTAGTTTATGTTGATGATATCATTTTTTGAGGAAATGAAGGTATGTGTAAAAATTTTGCTGAAGAAATGTAGAAAGAATTTGAGATGTCTATGATTGGTGAATTGAATTTCTTCCTTTGTCTATAAGTGAATCAAACTAACAAAGGGATATTCATTTCACAATCTATGTATGTAAGAGAATTGTTGTAAAAGTTTGGGATGGAGGATTCTAAACTAGTTTTTACCCCTATTGTAACCAAATGTAAATTGAGAAAGGATGATGAATATGCTAAGAGTAATCAGAGAAAATATAGATCCATGATTGGCAGTCTACTATATCTCATTTCTACTAGACTAGATATTATGCATGCAGTGTGTTTAGTTGCTAGATTCCAAGAATATCCTAGAGAAGCATATCTTATGGTTGTAAAAAGAATATTTAGATATCTTAAAGGCACACCATATTATGGACTATGGTACACTAAGAGTAATGATTTCACCCTGAGTGTTTATACAGATGTTGATTGGGTCAGATATGTAGATGACTAGAAGAGTAATAGTGGTGGTGTTTTCTTTCTTAGTGGAAGACTAGTTTCATGGCTAAATAAAAAGAAAGACTCAGTTTCTTTATCCACTGCAGAGGCTAAATATATTGTTGCAGTGTCTTGCTATACACAAGTTTTGTGGATGAAGTAAACCTTGAAGGACATTGTAGTATGTGATGAGCCTATTTCTATTTTCTGTGACAATACAATTGCAATAAACATTTCAAAGAACCTATTTATGCATTCAAGAACAAAGCACATATCTATCAAGTATCATTTTCTGAGAGAAATCATGCTGGAGAATGAGGTTAGGTTGGAGTATGTAACTACAAAGGAACAAATTGTAGACATATTTACTAAGGCTCTTCTGAAGGATACTTTTGAGCATCTTATGGAAAGGTTGGGGGTCATTGGATCTCCTAACTAGGTGCACATGAAGGTGCATCAGTCTAGTGAATACCAAGATTCTTCATTTTCTTGGATTGATTGATGCATCTACTTCACACGGGATTAGAATTTTTTTTTCATTGTTGCAGTATGAGTGTAATCCTAAGGGGGAGTAATCAAAGTATTTTCTGTTTTCCATTGATGTCAAAGGGGGAAGAAAAGGTTGTGTGTTGCCATCAATGAAAAATGGGGAGATTGTTGGAAGTATGAGCTTGTCTAATGGTGTTGTCATTAATGTTCTCACTAATGTCAACATTGTTTAGTATGTTATAGATTGTACATGTATGGTTGAGATCCTGGTGACATGTTGTGAGTACATGGAGCTACATTTATGTTGTTGTAGATATGTTGGTATGATGAGTTTCCATGTGCTTTTGAAAAAATTAATAAAGAAGAGAAGTCAAAGTGTTGAGTGTGTTGAGTGTGTGCTTTGGTATGTGCTCCGCATTTCTCCTATGGTGATCCTATGTTTGTGTGGATCTGAAGGTGTGTTGATGGTGATATGATGATGATATAGTCTAATTTTTAGTTTTTGGTGAGATGGTACATAAAAGTTGTGTCCACCGGTATATGTGTTCTACTGGCAGTGTTAGTGTTATGTGGACTGAGATAAATATGTTTTCTCTCCATTCCTCTTCTGATTTGTTTTAGATCGTGCAAATCTAGTAGATATCTTGTGAAGGTATTTCCTATGCTCTGGTGAAGAGGTTTGTAGTTTGGTGATCAATAAATCATGTTTCAATGTTTATGTGTGTCTACATAGCCTGGATTGACTGGTGAGAGGAGTTTAGTGTTTGAAGCCTTTTGTTTTGTTGTAGATGTATCTAGAATATTTTGAGATGTATTCTCATGCATAATGAAGTGTGTTGTTTCATTTGCATGTCATCCTCTTATTGGGAAGTGTGTACATCATTGATAATTTTTGTTTTCATCAGGTTTGGATGACCTAGTGTTTACACTTCATTCAAATAATAAAATTTAATTGAGGATGCATGTAGAAGATTCAAGAATATTATTTTTATGTTTTTATTTGTCCACTCTTATTCCTTTCCACTATGAGAATTTAGAGTTGTTGACCTAATTTGAATTTATGGAATGGTGTATTGTGGCCAACCTTAGTAAATTTTTCTAAGGTTGAGAATGGTGGGTATGTGTAGGATCATGATGAACCAAAAAGTGGCGATATGATGGGTATGTGGCTGACAACCTTTTTTTTTACCTAGAATTGATGAAATAAAAAGGGTTTTTAAAGGATATTCTTATCTTTCCACAATCTAAATTATGCTTTACTTTGAATTTAATAAATAATTATTATTCATTTTCTATTTGAATTATGACTAAAGTCCTGATTGATAGGCTGATTGAAAAAAATCTATAACTTTCAAACGATATCACATTTTTTGAATCTAAAACATGCATCACATTCTATGTTTCGCATATTATAGGATTTACAAAGTAATAATTTCATGAAGTTTTTACCAAGTTAAGGTGGTTATACATACGAGTTTTTATATTTTTAAAATGTTGTAATAAAAAATTCATAATTAAATTTACTTGGAAAAAAATTACAAAAAAATATGCATCACATTGGAACATGAGTCCTCTACTTATATCTAAAATCTTATAAAGAAAATTATCATTTTATTGTGGTTAGGGTGGTGATACAGACACCTACTTCTTATTTTTTCCTTGAAATTTAAGTGCTACTGCATTGAAATTTCAAATTTTCACCAAATAGATAAAAAAAAAAAAACTAGTAGTTTAGAACCTACATTCAATTTGCTGCATATTCTATTTTTACATATTTTTTAAATAATATAGATAACTTATTCAATTTTTTACATGAAGTTTCCTAACTCTAATTTTTTTGAATTTTTTACCACTTAAGGGCCTATTTTTTCCATGATGATTGTGCACATACCCTGGAATAAAAGCAAGGTGGGTTGCAAAGAATTGTATGATAGAGTGATGCAAAGTGATGAAAGTGTGGAACAAATCATAAGAGTAGAAGTCTGTGTGACTGAGTTGTGATAGACTTTTTTCAGTGTGCTTAAGGTAGTGAATTGAAAGTTTTTGTAATCCTATGAATGTGCTTTAATTGTTGTGGTGGATCTTTTGTTCCCTTTTGTATCTGTAGGCAGTGAGCCTCCTTGTTGGATAGTCAGTCCTTTGTAGACACTGAACCTTTGTATTTGGATAGTAAGTCCTCTTTGGGAAATGAGCCCTTGGTAGTGAACCTTTGTATTTAGTTTATAATCTTTATATTGTGAGTTAACCCTCACTGTGGTTTCTCCCTTATTGGGTTTTCCATGTAAAAATATGGCGTTCATTGTGTTGATTTACTTTATGTTATCTATGTTTCATGCTCATATTTAATAACACAATAGTGTGGCTAAAGATTTGATAAGTGACAAAGTTTTAAGTTTGAATTTGTGTGACAACTGATTCACCCCCCCTCTTAGTTGTCCTGCACCTGTTTAACAGGTTTATGGTATGCTAAACATGATGACTTCACTTTGCAAGCTTACACAGATGCAGATTGGGTTGGGTGCATAGATGAAAAGAAGAGCACAAGTGTAGGTGCTTTCTTCCTTGGTGGTTGATTGGTCTCTTGGCATAGTAAAAATCAAGAATCTATCGAGCATTATCTACAACTAAAGCATAATACATAGTTGGTGCCTCATGTTGCTCTCAAGTTCTCTAGATGAAACAAACACTAAAAGATATTTGTGTAGAATATTCAAAACCTATTTCCATTATGTGTTACAATTCTAGTGCAATAAATATCTTTAAAAATCTATTCATGCACTCAAAAACCATGCACATATCTGTTAAGTACCATTTCTTGAGAGAAAAAGTGAGTGAGAAAGAAGTTCAACTTGAATATGTGAATACTGGTGAGCAAATAACTGATATTCTTACCAAACCATTTCTCAAAGAGACATTTGAGTATTTGAGAATGAGATTGGGAGTTGTATCTCCCTCTTCCAACACTTAGTTGGATATGAAAGTTTATATTTTAGGGGGAGCTTATTGTATTTCATCTTACATCCCTAAGTTTGTTCTACTCCAAGGGGGTAGAAGTGTTATGTTTGAAGTTGAAGGAAAGATGGTTGTTGCTCTCACTGTAATTTTTAATGTTTTACTACCCTTTACATGTTTCCTAAGAAAGAGGATTATTGTTATCCAAGATTATTGCTGCTCTTTATGCTGGAACATGCATTATCTTTTGTTTACATGCTAAATATGCACCTTGTTATGTTCATGATAGGGGGATACAATCTAAAAGTGGTGTGCTCAGTTAGTTGTCTATTCAGTTTTATAGCACATGGGGAGAAGATGGTTTGAAATTTATGGAAGCATAGTGGTATCTGATATGCAAATGCTCTTTATGAAACTCTTTGCCATTGTTGTCAAAGGGGGAGAAATAATCTTGAAGGTGAAGTTTATCTATATAATATGGAGATCAAATTTTAGTTTGGTAGCATAGTGATTGTTGGAACATGCATTATATTTTGTTTACATGCTAAATATGCACTTGTTATGTTCATCATAGGGGGAGACAATCTGAAAGTGGTGTGCTCAGTTAGTTGTCTATTTAGTTTTATAGCACATGGGGAGAAGATTGTCTAAAATTTATGGAAGCACAGTGGTATCTAATATGCAAATGCTCTTTATGGAACTCTTTGCCATTGTTGTCAAAGGGGGAGAAATAATCTTGAAGGTGAAGTTTATCTATATAATATGGAGATAAAATTTTAGTTTGGTAGCATAGTGATTCAATTGGTTGACATCAATTCCAAAGGGGGAGATTGTTGGCATTAGATGGAACTTGTTGGAATTTGACTTTTGATTGGTTGGCATTAGATTTCCATTGATGTCAACTCATAGAATACAATGTTTGTATGCAACTACATGATCTTGTATGCAGCTATAGGATCAAGTATAGCTATAAAAACATCTAAGTTTACAGTTACAGTTGTGTGCAGTTCATGCGATAGGAAGCTGACTCCATAGCGACAAGAGCTTCACAGCGACAAAGACTTAACAAATTAATTCAAATTTAGTAGTGGTCAATATTTTAAATATGCAAACATATAGCTTTAGAGAATATTGACATGGAATACATGTGGTAAAGAATTTGTGGCATGATGATGTGTTAGTAATAACTTGGTGATGAGGTGGAGATTTGATCGATTAATTCATTGTTTTCTTGCTAGGGTTTATGGATGTGCAGAGTAATGCTTGGCATGACTGAAGGTGATTGGTTCAGTTATGTCATTGATAGTTATGCGATAATATGCAGCCAACTTAACCTTGAGTCAAAAAAAATTTAAACACCAGGTAGGGTGGTTTAAGCCTGAAGTTGACACCTCACTTATGGCAAGGTGGTGATATCATATGTTTTTATTTTATTAAAATCTCATTTCCTTTTATTAAAATATTATTTCCTTATGGTTCAAATAAAATCTGATTATATGAACCTTGCTTGTCGGCAAAGCTTCTGTAGTAGCGATTGGATGAAAATCTTTAAATATTTTTTCATATCTTCTGAAGTTGTATTGTGCTCAATATGATTTGATTAAAAATAATACTTTTTGGTTATTCTGTGCTTGGAGGTGAAGTCTCCTTCTGAAGCAACACTGAATGAATTTTTTTTTTTAATCTTTCATACCTCTTGCAGAGGCTATTAAGAAGATGGTGATGCACTAGATTAGGTTTTATATTTATTATTGATTTAATATCATATTGTAAGCTATTGTTCAAGTGGGCAAATTGAGGCAAAAGAGATATGATATTTATGTTATTTCAAATATAGAAGAGACACATTTTATTAATGGAAGCTAGTCTAAAAAGAAGAAGAAGCATCAAATCCTTCAACTGCTCCAAAAAAGCATTAAAAAATTCTACAGATGGAGGAACAGGAAAAAGGATAAGATTTAGGTTTTTATCTTTTTACAATCATAGCAGACCATAAAAGGCAATTAGGGTAGATGCAAAAAAAAATTATGATAGTGATAAGTTATCTCACATTCCACTACAGGAATGTCAGCTCGATATGCTATAGAATATATAAGAAATATGTAGATAGTTTGCTACAGAAAATTCAGAAAGTTACTGAAAGAGTATTATATAAATATTTGTTTAAAAATTAGGGCTATGAAATATCACTGTTCTACAATAGTAATAATAAAAATATTGTTATTGTTCATTACTAGTATGAGTGTTGAATATGATGTTGTAAATGTGTGAGGTAAAATGTGTAAAAGAATAATAAAGTCACACAAGCAATGAAATGTATTACAAGAGAGAATTGAATCATAAAACTAATCTAATTGAAAACAAAACAAATTCTCTAAAATTTTTCTATTGTTCTCTAAATTCTCAAGGATTCTCTAAATCATTAGTGCTCTCAAGTTTGGTATATTGCACTATGACTGTTTGGATAACAACCTAAGAAATGAGATGTTGTCTAAAATGCTACGTGATTGATATACAAATGATATGATGCTAAGATTATGATGTTGTTGTAAATGAAATTGGGGATATGAAAATCAATATGATACTAAAGATTATGATGCAAATGATGTATGAAAGCTATGATGATAATGGAAATGCAAACACTAAACTAAGCCATGATATTAAACTAAAATGATTCTACAATGCTCAAATGCTAAATGCTAAATTGTAATAAATGATCAAATTTTCCAATGTGATTTTTGTATAGTAAGTTTACTCAAATATGGGATTACAAATTCTATAGAGTGGGCTTGTATTTATAGGATTTCCAAAGCATCTTCTTATGTGGTAGTAATCAATGGTCAAGATTTCAGCATGAGAGAAGAATGGTGGAGATGGAAGAAGTTAGAAAGAATCATGGAGAATGTTCCCTTGATCAAGGGAAACATACCAAGTGTATGGGGGAATAAATTGTGTGAAAGAGCCAAGTGTCCAAGGTTTGTTTTGGAATTGGTTGAGGATAATGCAATTTAAATATTAAACATATTTAAATTCATGTGACACTTGATGAGGTGGAAAGAGGAAAAGTTAGATTCATGTGCTTAAACTCAAATTTGGGATTTAAATTTAGTGAAAATATTATTAATTAAATAAAACAAACTATGTGAATTTTTTTATTTAATTAAAATAGAAGAATGTGATTTTAGATTGAAGAATTAGAAGAGTGTGAACTATATAAATAAATTTGGAATTTATTTATAAGTAGACGAATTAAAGGGGTTCATTAATTAAATAACTTGTATTTAATTAATTAATTGTCTTGACCAATTTTAGGTGTATACATTTTTCCCCTCTTTGAAGTAATGTGTTTACATGTTGCTTCAAAGAATAATTTGTTGTCGATTCTGACAAAAAAAATTTGATGCCCCAGATGTTGATTGTCAGGCGATGACGGATATATGCCCCCTCGAGAGATAAATTGATGAATTTTTTAATTTTTAGGATTTTTTGAAATTTTGAAATTTTGATGATATTTCGATGATTTGATATTGATTTCAAAATTTAATGATGTAGAATCAATTTATCTCTCAAAAAATTATGTTTTTTTAAAAGCAAAAGCAAACTAGCCATTATAATATATAATAATTTTTTAAAAAATTTTTTACATAAACTAGATTCAATGGGCATATCGGGAGGAAAGAATCGGGAAAGAAAACCTTCAGTTATAGCCTTTTAAAAGAGATAAAGTTTTACATAATTTGAGCAGTAACTCAAAATTTACAACTATTCTTTCCCATGTTTCTGTATGCTATTGTATATCCACCTGATATATTTAGCATTTACACTTTTATACTAGCAGATTTACAATTACATCACACTTTCATCTATTTTGTATAAAGATATACAATATCTTTCTTAAACTTCCAAAACAAACCCAGCCAAAATTTGAAACAAAATTTTACCATATACCATCAAATCTTTATTCTTCTATCTACATTTTCTCAACCAAATTCTCCCCTTGCTTACCCTGGTTTTCTACCGATTTTAGAGCAACATTCATATCTGGAACTTCAGGTATTGGTTAATTTTGGTACATATTATGCACCCTTGAAGTCTCTCCTTCCATTACTACTTGATGTTGAGAACCTAGACATGTTGCATGAGTACAATTATGATAAAGAAGAAATGAAACATAATGATACTTTTCTCTAAAGCACTCTGATATTTTTGTTCCCACATGAATATTATATATTGCTAAAGCCCTGTTAAGATGAATAGGGCCAGTTAGCTCCAAAGACTTCTTGAAAGCATCATAAACATTAACAAAAGATTTTTTATGAGGCAAGAAATGTTGCGGAAAAATTCCACCAACATAACCTTCCCCCATACCAAAAACATATTTTTTAGCACATTCTTCAAGTGCCTCATTCTGCAGAAACACATCACAAACCATTTTTTTGCTATTACCTTGATAGAATCTAAACACTGCAACATATCCAACAAGTTAGATATAAAAATTGACAAAATATTTAAAGGATAAAGAAATCTCCTTGTTTTAGGATGAACTTCTTTCCCAACTATACTTTTGAGACCTATGTAATCACAAGGGCACCTGAGTTTAAAAGAAATTTACAGTTGAGGCTCTTCTAACCTTCCAGAAAAAGGCCTTTCCTATCTTTGCACTAGAAACCAAACTCTATAGTTCTTCGACCGATAATCCATCAGATTTGAATTTGTAAACTTTTGTAGAGAAGCTTATCAAACATTAGCATATATACTATATGACAAAAGAAGCTACTTTGGCAAATAAATAGATAATATTAGGTTCCTTATCATGATATTTCTAAAATGCGAAAGTAGAAAAACCACTTTCCAAGTAGTATGATGCCATTTAGCTCATGCTAAATATATTTCACACATATTCATCTTAAATGAAGATATCTCATAGAATTTCTAACCATATAAAACGAATAAGCCTACTTTAAATTGATGAATTGTTAACACATGTATCCTTTCTGCATGCTTGTGCAACCTCTAAAAGGACTGAAATAAGTAACCATGAGTACTACATTCGCAAGGTGGTAGATAAAATATTCCTCAATGTACTAAAATTTATGAAAAAAAATTTAACACTTACTTAACCACAATCCTTATCTAACATTTTGATAGCCTCAAAGTATCCTTATATCCTTCCAAATTTAATTCATACGAAGCTAATATTTAGAATAATATGTACCTTACATTGCATACACATTTCTGGCAAGAGGCCAAATTTGTACTAACCCATTTGCTGTATCACAATTTGCTTGCATCACCTTAATGATTTTTAATGATATCATCAGGTGATATATCAAAAGCAACATATAGAAAACACCCAACACCCACATATGTAGCTGGAAATTGCACGTGGTAATAAATCCTTTCCCTATGCATCATATATTTCCACAATTGGCATACATAACTACCAATTACACATGCATTGATAAAACATGTGTACTTAATAGTTACCTATGCATAAAAAGACATTTCCTTTTTTCATTTCCCCCGAATTTGAAAGAATTAACCACATCTATAACTGCCAGATACACATATGAGGCTAGATCCAAATATAACAAACCCTATCAAATTATTAGTGGCATATGTGCATATGTTAAGATAAGTGACTCAATATTTATACTCCTCATTGGTTATTAAAGCTTCAAGCTCTGGACACATTCTTCCAATTTCAGCCACATGAGTAAATATTTCAACCTGTTGATCACATCCATAGTTTGCCAAAAAATTAGCCACCTTATTACCTTCTCTATAAGTGTACAAAATTTGATAATTTCCAATTTTGTCAAGCAAAGACCAAATCTTCTTGACAATATATTTCAAATCCCAATTTTGGACTTTACGATCTCTACATGGATTAATTAGAATTAATGAATCACCCTCCACTTGAATCGTAGGGATTTTAAAAATAAGTACTAATTTCAACCCCTGCAAAAGAGCCTAAACCTCTGCCGCATTGTTAGTACCAAATGGTAATTTAAATGATTTGGCACATAAAACTATACCTCTATGATTGCTTAAAACCACCCTTGCACCAGAAATACTTGGATTTCCCCTAGAGGCTCCATCTATGTTCAACTTGAAAATACTAGGAGGAGGGGGTAACCAAACAATGGAATTTCTATCCACTTTTTGAACATGGTGATGAAGACTACCTTTAAAAGGAAATGACAAAAAATACCAATTGTTCAACATACTTGAATCCCAATCAGTAAAGAGTGAATTAACTTTCTTTACCTTATTGACATATGAATTTACATTCTCAGAAATAGACCTTTCAAGTAATACCAACATTTGATCAATTATCAATTCCTCTTTCCTGAAGATACATTTATTTCTTGCCCACCAAAGAGCCCATAACATAGATGATGGAATTATACACTAGATACATGAAAAAAAGGAAGATTTATACAAGTGTGGCCAGCTTGTAAAAAGCTTCCAAACTGTGTTTGGTAAAGCAGTTACCCATTTCACCTTACCAATCACAAACATCCAACAAATTTTTCCTACTGGAAAATTAAGAAAAGGATGATTAATGTCTTTCCATTCTTTTTCACAAAGCACACATTTAAAAGGAGTTGTAATTCCTAACTTAGCTAGTTTGTCACTAGTAAGAATCTTATTTTGAATTGCTAACCAAGAGAAACAACTGGCCATAGGTAAAAATTGTTAGTTCCAACAAAAACTATATGCCCTTTGGTCTAAAATTTGAGGAGATTATGAAATTGATTTATAGCCTTCTTTAACTATGTAACAACTAGTTTTAAATTTTGACCATATTAGTTTATCCGGTTTGGATGAAAAATAAATTGATCTTTCTTAGAAAATAGATGAAATTTGGATTTTGTGATTAGAATCTATTGTCTCATTAGAAAATTCTTTCCACCTAACTTTATCAATCAAAACATCGACTTGTTGGACATAGTATTTTACTTTTGTTCCCCAAATTTGGGACATTGTTAAAGCATAATTTTCAAAATTAAAGTCTGTAGCTAAATTTTTATATCCATTCCATGAGTCATGCCAAAATAAGACCTGATTACCATAATTAACTTCCCAAGTTAACTATGGTAAAATAACCTTTCCGCATGAAACTAAAAAATTCCACATTGCAGACCCCAAGGGCAGATTTGCTACAGTTACAATTATAGATGGACAATGATTATCCAAATATTTACTCTGCATGAGATAACACCATTTTGTAGATGGTTTTGCATACATTCATCAAACCATTTTAGCACCTAATGCTTGATTTCGATGTGATAAATTTTGCAAACTTGCACCTCCTTTCACCTTCTCTAAACACATAGTTTCCAAAGATATCAATGGAATTTTTTTTTACTATCTAAATTCCCAGACCACAAAAATTTCTAATAATTTTTTGAATTTGAAATAAGATAGATTTAGGAGCTTTTCAAACTAACATGGATTAATTAGGTATTGATGCAATCACAAATTTTACCAATAAAATTCTACCTGCTACAGATAACCATCTTCCTTTCCATACCAAAATTCTAGATTAGATAGTTAGAATGATTTTATGCCAATAAGAAGTTTTATTCTATCCTGTAATGAAAGGAATCCCAAGATATTTACAAGGTAAAAGAGCTTGTTGATATCCAAACAAACTTACTAATCTATTCTCAATGACAGCTGATGTATTAAAAACATAGATTTTAGATTTTTCTTCATTTACTTTTTTCCCTGAAGCTCTTGTATACTTATCCAATAAATATTTAATATGCAAAGCTTCAACCATTGTTGTTTTTCCAAAAATCAAAGTATCATCAGCAAAAAGAGAATGATTTACCGATATATTAGTGCTTGGTATAGAAACACCATGAACAAGCCCTTGCTTATGAGCTATATGAAAAGATCCTCTCAAGGCTTTAGCTAAGATTATAAATAAAAAAAGGGGAAAGAGGATCCCCTTGATGAACTCCTTGTGGAGATCCAAAAAACCCAACTACAAACCCATTAAGTAAGATAGAAAACTTAGCTCTTGACAAACATGCCATTACCCACTTACACCACTTCTGCGAAAAACCAAATTTCAAAAGAACCTATTTTATAAATGACCAATCAACTCTATCATAAACCTTCTGCATATCCATTTTAATAACCATGGATGACATTTTATTTACAACAATGGAATGCAATGTTTCATGAGCAACAATTGCACCTTATGGTGTTTCTCTACTAGGGACAAACCCACCTTGTTCCTTAGAAATGATTGAAGACACAAGTGGAAAAAGGCGGAGATAAATTTCCATTGTAAAGATTTTATATATTGTATTACACAAAGAAATAGGTCAAAAATTAGAAAAAGTAATTGGAGAACATTTTTTTGGGATAATTGCTATATTAGTCATATTGAATTTTTTTAACATACCAACTGATTTCCTTGATTCCTCCAAAGCATTTAAAATTTCTATTCCAATGAAATCCCAACACTTTTGGTAAAAAATGGTTGTAAATCCATTAGAACCTCGTGCTTTATCAGGTGCCATCGAAAATATGACCTCTTTTAATTCATTTAGGGAAAAAGGAGACATCAATCTTGCATTTTCTTCCAGAGATACCAACTATGGAATACTCTGAAGAATCTCTTATCTCTCCCTTATTGATTTAACATGATCATTGACATTTGCAGTTAGTAATGAAGAAAAAAATTTAACTCCTTCATTCTTGATGGCTTCCTCATTAGTAAGCAAAGTTTCTAGAAACACTATCATGAATGGAAGAGATTGAGCATTTTTCTTTTTTAATTTGGGCTGAAATGTGAAAAAACTTTGTGTTCCTATCTCCATCTTTCAACCATAACTCTCTTGAATTTTGTCTCTATTACACCTCCTCTCTCAACAATAATTCTTTCCATTCCTCTTGCAACTTACTCTACTCATCAAACAATGCACTGTTAAGACCATTAATAATTAATTTTTCATTTACCTCTGATAACCTTTTGTAAACCAAATCTTTCTGCTCAAAAACATTTTTGAAAACATCCACATTTTTAACTGATTTTTAACATAATCCAACTTTTTGCTTAGCTGATACATCCTAGAATCCTCACAAAAAGGAGCACTGCACCACCATTTTTTTAACAAAGACCCAAAATAAGGATGCCTAAACCACATTGCTTCAAATTTAAAAGAAGATTGAAATTTTGGCTTTAACTTTTTTGTTGCTAGATTTAAAGAAATGGAAAAATGATCTGAAGTAGCAAAGGGTAAAATTTTAGATGCTAAAGCAAAATCGCTTAACACCCAATTTGGAGAAATTAAAAGCCTATCCAACCTTTCAGCAATTTGAAGAAAATATATCCTTCTATTAGTCAAATTAGATCCCCCATTTTGTGGAATGACATCCATTGAAGCATTATCCTGAATAAAAGCAGTAAAATCCTCCATATCTTTCTTGGGAGGACAAATTCCACCTTTCTTTTCTAAAAAATTAGTAATTTCATTAAAATCTCCTGCAAGAATAATTTTGTCTAGCCCCACCCCATCAATCTTCAATTTCAAAGTTTCCCACAATAAATTTTTACCAATTGTATTGGTAGGCCCATAAACATTAAGTAACCAAAAGGTTAGATCAAAATGAGTGACCTTTATTAACTGCCAATTATGATCAAAAGAAAAAAAATTTATGCATCCATATTGTTTTTGCATTCCATAATGTAATCAAGCCCCCTGAAGCTCCCAAAGATGGCAAATGAGAGGCCTGCCATTTATTAAATTGCTTAGAAATAACTTGAAAAGAGTCAACAAAATTTTTGGTTTCTTGAAGAATAACAACATCAGCCCCACATGCATCCAATTGTTGCTTGATTTGGACTCTTTTTTCATAAGCATTTAAGCTTCTAGCATTCCAAGAAATTAACTTCATTGCAACTTAGGAGAGAAATAAGATCTCCTTGGTCATTTTTGTTTCAAACTTACTCCCATTTTACTATCTCAAGTTAACTACAAACCTGTTGCAATTTCTTCTTGTACCTTAAAAGCTAAAGATTTCCTTCCTCTTTTAGCTGGTGACTTTTTGCTTGAGCAAGGAGATAAAGGAATCTGAGATATTGATAAGGAAACTATCTCATTGATACCTCTCCTTCCCCAAAAACTTTAGAGGCAATATCACCAATCATTTGTTCTCCTACACATACTAAAGCTTCATCAACAAAATTTTCAAACTCCATATCAGAAGGCATGTGAGAAGAAGAATTTGAACGACTAGGTAAGGATGCTTGTGATTGAAAAATGATATTACCAATATTAGTTTGTCTATCAATGATATTTAATATTTTTTCATTATGATCTGAAGTTCCAATTGCAAGCATTGAAGCACACTAATTAAGTTGTTGATAGCTATCAAATAAAATTTGGGGGCAAAACAGATTAAGAGACTGAAAGAAGCATTGAATAGGAGACAACAGAAGATTATCCAGCCCCGAAAAAAATGAAAACATCAAGGATATTTTATTAGATCCAGGAGACTTAGCAACTAAATCTCCACTCTTTATAAGAAAATATGTCTGTTTAGAATGTAAATGATCAATGGAAGAAACCGGAACTGACTTGTGAAAGTGAACACTTTGAATAACAGGAGCTTTCTCCAAAGAAACAATGCTAGCAAAAGAAAACCTAACTGGGCTTGATAAAAAATCCTTATGCATACTGAGATCAAAGAAGACTTGCCACCATTTAAAATAGATATCAAATACCTTTGTAACAAAGGATAGTTCATATGATTCCAGTATACCCTTAACCAAAGGTGTGAGAGGCACAATTGATAAATCATTCAAAGATTTATCCAAATTAAATTCCATCAAATCCTCACATTTTTGTGATGGATGAATGGGACAATGAAAAGAAAGACATGTATTCTTAGGATCCTCAGAAAATACCTTTTGTTTCCAAAGCTCATAGGAAGATTTGATGTTTATAAAAACTGACAGGCTTTTAGATACATCAATAAGGACACAAAACCTTACAGGTAGCGGTGGATTTGAAAAAAACTACAAATCTTTATTCAAAAAAATCCCCAACTAATTACCCAAAACCTCAATAATACTAGATTCCCTAAATTCTAGGGGTAATCCATGTAACTGAATCCAAAATGGAATAAATTTAACCCTTACCTGAGATGGACAAAAATTTGGCGTCCATAATGTTGTATACAAACCATTACCCTCACAAATCCAGGATTTTTTCCTAAAAACCGCATTTCTATAATCCTTTTAAGTAAAAATTACTACAAAGAAACCTTCCCCTTGATTTAAATAAAAAACTTGGGAGACCCCTTTCCATGTTTGAAAGACCCAATTTTTTTAAAAATTGATATCAAGCATAAAATTCCAAAATTTACAAATTAGGGCCACATTTTTTAGATCATCAATCTGCAATGGAAGCATCACATCAGGTAAAAAAACACTTACTTGATCCCTTCAAAGATTCTGCTTTGGTACCCATTGCTTAGCTTTAACACCCAAACCTTGAAAATATTTTGAAGAAACCCTACGAAAAAATCCATGTGGCTTAACAATGGGGCCCTAGCGAGCATTCTCAGAAACAACAATATTATTTGGAAAGGTGAGAGGAGATCTCACTGGACCAAAAACTTTTGGCTGAGCAATAGGAGTTGCATTTGGCAAAGTGGCTAGAAAAGTAGAAAATGCTTTTGGAATGCAGGGAGCCCGAGAGGCGGAACGGCCAGAGACTACATTTGACCAAGAGCGGGTGCTTGAAGAATAAGAAAAATCTCTCTCATAAGGGGCAAAAATATCAAACGGGGGCTACTTTCCCTTGATAAGGGCTTTCAAAGCAAATTTTTTACCCTGATTTCTATTATGAATAGACTTAGGGCCTTGCAAGTCAGAAACCCAAACACCATTTTGAAAGACAGCACCAAGAAAAACTTTGGCACTATTAACCCTTGAGTTAGAGAAAGATTTCAGTCTTGAAGAAGACTTTCTAGGTTCTCCAAGAGCTAATCTATCCAATTCAACAACATTATCTTACAAAGAACCAGTTTTTGATAGCCCACGCGCTCCATGAAAACCTACATTCTTCACATAACGGGCATATTTTTTTGAATAATTATCATTGCACACAAATTGTGATCTTCGATTGCTGCGGCGCTCCATTTTTCCTCTTGACTAAAATACTTTCACAATCCCAAAAAATTATGTTAATCCCACCAGGTGATTATTTGATTAATTAAGCCCTTTTGAAAAATAAAATAAATTTATCCCATAAAAATCCCTCTTAATTAACCTTTAAAAGGTTAAAAAGGTTATTTTGAATTTCATTTGTGCATTTTGATTTTGAAATTTGAGAGCACGATTGAGCAAACTTTTACAATTTGAGAAAAAAATTGATTCCCTACCACACACACCAATTCAAGCACATGCGACATCACAACTGCTAAGTAGCATATGGACCTCGGTTACCTACCCTAAAATACTTCCTCATAAATTGTGTAATTCATTTTTCCCTCCTTTTTCAGATTTTAATTCAATTTTTTAGAGTTTTACCACATCTAAAGCCTAATGTAGTGCATTCATAAACTGTAATAACACATTTGCAATTGTAGTGCATAGGTCAAGTCTTGTAGCACATCCAAGTTAAAATGTAGTGCATACACTAGATTAGCGCATACACAGTAGGATTTAGTGCATTCAATGATTTTGTGTGTAGAAGTCAAACTTTAGCGCATTGAATGATTTTTATGGCGCATTGATCATTTTGGCACATTCATGTAGTTTTCTAGTGCATTCAACTTTTTAGCACTTTTAGACACTATTTTAGCGCATCCAAGTCAAAATGATATAATTGTCAGTAAACTTCTTGATTTTGATGATTTTCGATCACATAAGCCTTTGATTTGATTTTTGTTGATGATCCTAATAGATTAGATGTTTATTGATCTCATGATAGGTGAGATTCAATGATTGATATTGATAATTGACCTCATGATAGGTGAGGATCAATGATAGTTTGATTGATTCATTGATCTCATGATAGGCAAGGTGCATTGATAGATTGATTGATAAACCTCATGATAGGCAAGGTTGAAAGATAGATTGATGCTCACAAGATTTGATCAGAGTCTCACTAGAGTTGATTGCATTGATAGAATAATTGATTTTTATTGATTGACAAGATTACTGATTTGTGATATTTTGTGATGATAGGAGCCTTTGGTGAATCTGTAGATTCGAGAGAATTTCCCTAGGATGTGGGATTTGATACCCCACCTGGTGTAGGATGAGGTAGCCATTATTGAATGATGCAAATTATACTCTCTGATAGATATTCCCCAGATTAGGATTAACAGGGGCCTATTGACAACTTTATTCTACAGAGAGGTGGAACATTGAGCATAACACCTTTCACTTAGCCACTGGTGAGATGATAGTGACACTGGAGGATGTCTATCATATTCTACAGATACTTGTTGTTGGAGATCTTGTATTATATGATTTTTTTGAGCAGGGTGGGACTAATGCACTATGGAGAGTATTCAAGGATGATTAGATATGCAGCTATGAGATTCCTTAGAGAGAGATGTTCGATTCCTATGCTACATTGCCATGTGTGCTTGCTATTTTCATTGGAGGGTTCCTTTGTCTTGACCATAGGTTGAAGGGACTCTCATTTGGATGGGGTCCAATTCTTGAGAGCATGGTCACCCAAGGTACCGAATATGCATGGAGATGTTGCATGCTCACTCATTTGTACCATGATCTACATTATGTGGTCTACCTCCAAGGGGCCATTTTATTAGCTAGGGTCACATTGCTTCAGATATGGGCATCTGAGCATATAGCGATCACTTTTCCAATAGCAGATATACAACAACCAGCCATGAGACCATATGTTCATGCATATACAAGTCTAGTTGCTCAACCTAGG